>JARHUK010000470.1:25559-47885 GCA_031001725.1 Pseudopyricularia javanii
CCTTAGAACCAGCACCGTCCCCGGCCTGACGTACAGCGGCAGCGTGCCGAAGCGGTGCCTCTCGCGAAACCACGCCGGGCCCTGCCTCTTGCTTCCGGTAAAGAAGCACGTCCACGTGCCCTTGGGCAGGTAGAACTGCACCTCGCCCGACTCCTCGAACACGGGCGCGACCATCAGCGACTCGCCCAGCATGAACTGCCTGTCGAGGTGCCACGCCGTCGGGTCCCGCGGGAACTCGACCAGGGCTGCGCGGAGAGACAGCGGCAGGCCCGAGTCGACGCTCTTGGCCCCTTGCGCGAGCAGGTACGGCATGAGGCGGTTCTTGAGCCTCGTAAAGGTCGCCAGCGTCGCGGAGCAGCCGTCGGCGGACCGGTCGTCGTCGTCGATCAGCCAGGGGACGCGGTACGAGCCCGAGCCGTGCAGGCGGCTGTGGCTGCAGAGCAGGCCAAAGGCCACCCAGCGCTTGTAGATCCACGGCCTCGGCCGGCCCTCGAAGCCGCCAATGTCGCACGACCAGAACGAGTAGCCGGCCAGGCCGAGCGAGAGGCCGCCGCGGACCGACTCGGCCATGCCCTCGGGCGTGCTCTCGCAGTCGCCGCCCCAGACGAGCGGGAAGCGCTGCGTGCCGGCCGTGGCGGCGCGCGCGAACAGCACCGCCTGACCTTTGCCGTGCCGCCTCTCAACGGCCTCGTACACGCACCGGTTGTACAGGAAGGCGTAGTAGTTGTGCATGCGCCGCGGGTCGACGGTACGGTCGTGCCACTGCACGTCCTGCCAGGGGATGCGCTCGCCAAAGTCGGTCTTGATGGCGTCCACGCCCGTCTCCAGGAGCTTGTCCAGGCAGCCGGCGAACCACTGCCACGCCTCGGGGTTGGTAAAGTCGACTAGGCCCATGCCTGCACCAGTTTGTGTTGTTTGTCAGTTTTTGCTAAAGAGAACAAAAGAAAAGACACAGGGGCAGACACCTACCAGCCTGCCACATATCCCACTGCCAAACGTCTACCCCATTCTTTCTCTTCAGCAGGTATCCCTTCTCCGCTGCCTCCTGGAAGATGGCCCCGTGCTCTGCAATGTAGGGGTTGATCCAGCAGCAGACCTTCTTCAGCAACCCGCTTGCCTTGAACCTCGCAATCATGGCCTTGGGGTCAGGGAACTTGTCCGCGTCAAAGACAAAGTCTGTCCACGTGAACTCCTTCATCCAGAAGCAGTCATAGTGGAACACATCAACGGCAATATCGCGCTCCCTCATCCCCTCGAGGAAGCCCTGCACCGTCTTCTCATCATAGTCGGTCGTGAAGCTGGTGCTCAGCCACAGGCCGTAGCTCCAGGGCGGGACCGACGCCGCCTTCCCCGTCAGGACAGCGTAGCGCCTCAGCACGTCCCTCGGGGTCGGCCCGTAGATCAGGTACCACTTGAGCCGCTGCGCCTCGACGCTGGTCTGGACCCGGCAGCAGCGCTCGCTCCCGACCTCGAACTCGACGCGGTCGGGCGAGTCGACGAACACGCCGTAGCCGCGCGAGCTGAGCCAGAACGGCACGTTCTTATAAGCCAGCTCGCTGCTCGTGCCGCCGTCGGCGTTCCACATGACGACGCGCTGCCCAACCTTGTCAAAGGCCCCGAAGCGCTCGCCGAGCCCGTGCGCCGACTCGCCCGCCGACAGCGTCGTCTGCGTGAAGACGTGGTGCCGCCGGCAGCGCATGTCCTCGAGCCGCGTGGCGGGCGTGGCGGGCGGGTCGTAGGCGAAGCCGACGCTGCGCTCCAGGAGCGAAGTCAGCAGGGCCGGTGCGGTGCTTCCTGGCACCTGGCCGTGGAAGTTGATCTCGAAGATGTGCGGGTCCGGCGACACCGTCACTGACAGCGGGCCGGAGCTCAGGGTAGTCCCGCGGGCGGTGGTTGTGACCTCGGGCGAGGCGGGAGGGCGGCCGTCCGGGTACAGCTCAAAGTTGGGCCCGCGCCTGGCCTCGCCCGCCCAATGCGTCGTCTCAACCGACACGACGCCTTCGAATTGGGCTTCAATGTCCTGTGGTGCTGCCGGTCAGATACATTCTCGAACGTGCGAGGTGACACGGGCGTATCAGGCACTTACAATGGTCACAATGGCGCGGTTCAGGGTGTCTCCTCTGTTCATGATCTTCCGGGTCGGGCAAAGCAGCCGCAGACCCTTTTCGGTCCGCTGGACTTGGTGTATGTCCTCTGCGTACTCGAGCCCCATGTCGTCGGCCGCCTGCCACATGCCATCGCGGAACTTCATGTTGGCTGCCCCGGATGCTATGAAATTGTGCCGTATGTGTATTTGAAAACTGCGTATAAATAGACTCAGGAGCTGGATATCTCACGGCTATTGCAACAACTACACAGGCATCAAACCGGACTTGAATTCTCTCCAAAATCAAAGTCAACAGACGGCATGCTGACACACGAAAGTCCAGCATCTCCTCATCTGAGGGCCCCAACCTTCGGATGCCCGATTCCACCAGTGATCTCATACTACAGCTCCCCATCACCCCGCATCCTCGCGGGCATCGCTTCCATTTGCCCCGAGTTTAGGCTAAGTCTGATAGCTTCACTGTGCGGAGTACAGTCGGTCGTTTTGCAGTTAATTTTTCACCTTAAATGGATCAGACACGGCGACAGTGTTGGACGAATATTGGTGGATTATAAAAAGACATTATATACTATTGGCCTACAGAGCTCGACACTCAGCCAATCTGAAAGTTGTTGCTAGTACCCGTAAATGCCGAGATGGCACCGGTGAAAGGCGCCTTGGAGTCGCCGTTGTACCTGAACCGGTAAGTGCCCGGCTCGGCATCGGCCTCCGTCTCCCAGGCTACGTCTACCTCGGAGTATCCCAGCAGCCAGTTGGTCCGCCTCCAGGTGTAGACCAGCGTCCAGTCCGAATCGTCGCGGACCGTGGTCCACGTGGTGCCGTCCTCCCCGAGCTTCTCGACGGCGAGGAAAGTGCCCTCGAGGCGCAGGTTGTTGCGGGGGTTGGCGCCCTGGAATGTTGCGTTTACCACGGTGCCGATGCTAAAAGACCCAGAGGGCTGCACGATGCACTGGCCGAACGACTTGCCGATGGGCGCGTTGTCCAGGACCACGCCGGAGATGAAGCTAAGAGAGTTATTGCGGTTGTCGGGTGGCGACGGGCCAGGGGCAGGCTGGTCAGTCGCGCCGGGGGCAAGGTAGCCAATGTTGCTGACGGTTAAGTTGACAAAGGCCTCAAGTGTGTGGGGCCCATACAGAGTGCTGGCACCCTCGTATCGCTGGATGCCGTACTCCTCGGTGGTCGCGATGTAGTGCGAGTAGGTGTTGGCGGGTCCACCGATGACGGAGATGGGCTTCACGGTTGTCAGGCCCTTCTCGGTTGCGGCCTTCTCGACCGCAGCGCGCCAGCGGCGACCGGCCATGGTCGTGGCCTCGCCGGGCGAGACAACAATGACGAACTGACCGACACGGAGCATCTGAATGTCCACAATGTTGGGAGACCACGGGTATGGGATGCTGATCTCGCCAACGTCGAGGAGAATGGGCTTGGGCTGCTGGCAGGCAGCCTGCTCCTTGGTCGGGGTCCGCAGAAGGCCGGAAACCACACTCCAGATAGGGTTGGCGCTCGGCGCTCCAGAGTCGGCCTGGGTGAAGTCGAAAGCACCTGGTCCATCAGTGGTTCCGGCGGCGAACGAGTAGCCGAGAGCGGCCGGGCAGGCCAGGCCTGGGGTGCCGTCCGACTTGGTGAAGTTGAAAAAGGACATGTCGTTGAAGAAGTGGAATGACTTGACGCTGGGCCCGACAATGGGGGTGGACGAGGAGTCGAGGTTGTCCTATTTTTGGCATGTCAGCAAATTCTGCGATTGGCGCCAGTCTCTAAAACGGAAGCTCCAAACTTACGTAGACCTCCCGGGCACCAGCGTACTGGCGTCGTCCAATCTCGTAGCAGCTGGAAATGCCCAAGTCGAGCTTGTCAAAGAAGGGGCCACGGCCGCGGCAGGATTGCGACTTGCCGTCGGCGCAGGTGCTGTCAGCCAGCTTGCATGGGTCGCCGGTCCCGTCGTCACAGAAGCTGCCCAGAGTGTTGGGGGTGGTGTCGCCAACGTTGGACTGGCTGAAGCCGGCGACGAAGCCCGGGGCGGCAGTGCTCTGGTCGAGCATGGCCTTCTCGAACATGACGGCCGAGACACCCTTGTTGTCACCAGCGATGTGGGTGTTGTTCTGGAGCATGGAGGTGCCGTGGACAGGGTACCAGGTGAGGACTCCGATGTTCTTCAGGTCAGATTCCCGCTGGAACCGAAGCAGGGTCAGGGTCTTGTCAGTGGTCTCGTCGCCGTACTGTGCCCTCTCCTCCTCGGGGTTGGCCAAGTACGCCCACAGACTGCGCTGAGCATTGCCGTCCATGATCTTGGTGGTGCCGACATCCAGAAAGCCCTATTGTCATGTTAGTCATATCCCGCCAGGGATTGTTTCGGTGCCGAACTTACGGGAGTCAGCGACTCGTGGGCCCTCTTGATAGAAAGCACGGTGCCGTCCACGATAGCCTGGTAGCTCTCGCGGCTGAACCCGAGACTCGTAATCTGCGGCAGGAGGTAGTTGAACCAGCCACCAGGTCCGGCGTGGCTGTGAGTGCCAGTCAGGGCCACGTTTCCGGCCTTGTACACATCGTACTCGGAGCCCAAGGCCTTGATGCCCTCGAGGACGCCGTAGCGCATGGCCGTGTCGCCAGCAGAGGCATCGATGACGATGTAGACGAAGCGGTCGGCCGGGTTGTTGATATCGGCGACGATGAAAGACCTTGCGTAGATGCGCTGGCGCAGACCGGTGCCAACCTGGGAGCTGTCTGCGTAACCGGCCATGTTGATCTCGACGACGGGGCCGGTGATGTCGGCCTTGCCAACTCCGATCAGGTACTTGTCACCGGTCGGGACGTTGCGCGTCTTGGCGGCAAAGAGGGGGCGGTCCACAACGTCCTCGTCGACCGACTCTGAGCTGGGGTCGGCCTGCTCGAGGCCGGGCTTGGCCCATTGGGCGTCGCCCAGCGCAAGCATGGCGACCATGGCGAGGAGGAAGAAGGAGGCCACAGCGAGCAGCATGGTCTTGACCCGCCGGCCTCTGGGCGGCGGGACGCCCTTCTCCAGATACGAATCCATGGTGTCTGTCTGCTGGCCTTTTCTTTTTTTTTGGCAAGCAAGAAACCGATAGAAGGGCTATCTTGTCGTCCGAGAAGTAAATCTGGACGATGGGGGCGAGTCTCAGATGTCTGAGAACGTAGTGTGTATGGGCGGGCACAACGCTCGAACCTGGACGTGACGCAAGCTTCCCTGGGACTCGCCACGCGTGCGCGACCAGCCCTTTTATGGAAAGATGGAATGGGCGGCCATCATCGACAGCGGGTAAACAGAGCGACCCCGAAAGGACCGCGCCGATTCCTGGGCTGCAAATCAGGCCCACCCCCGCGTTCGGTTGCAGAAAAGGCAGACGAAGATACAAGACGTTGGGCGTCACCACCCCAAATGTGCCAATGTCATGCTACGCCCATCCGTGCGCCGAGATGCATGGGGCCCGGAGGCGGACGAGACTGATGATATTGGAAGGTCGCTTCGGCAGCCCCTCTTGGAGGTGGTATCGCCCTTGGGACCTCGATTGGTGGGACGCCATGGCCTGTCGCCATTGGGTGGGATGCAATTTGAGGTGTGGACATAACATTTGGAGACAGCCATCAGCCTCCTCTCATGGGTTACGCATGATGGAGACCCGAACGGCCAATTTCGCATCACAAGGGCGCGTGTGCCGGAGCCGGAGAAGCAAGTCTGGCCAGGCCGGCAGTCGAAGCTGATGAGGTTGGGAGATGGGAGATGAAAAAAAAAAGAGGCAAGTAAAAAGCACAGAAGAAATACCTCCTACCGAGAATAAATCAAGCACTACCACAGGTCGTTCTTGGCACGAACTGTGGAGTAGGCGCGGCTGTTGTACTGGGCTGGGCTTGGGGGAGGGGAGCCTGTAATTATTTGAATTTCGTACAGTAGTGAGTGCTCTACAACGGCCTGGAGCCACCGAAGCAGCCCAGCCTACAGCTACAGTACTGTACCTGCTAGCGCTTCCCAGTGCAGCCTAGCGCTCGCTGCAAAAGGACGTCCCGCCCGCACTCCATTCACTGTACGGGCGGTTGGGACCTGAATGGCAGTCACAAGATCTTATTGCATCGATATCACACACAGCAAACCGGCTTTGTCAACAAATAACCTCGTAAAACGTATAGCTTGCGTCACGGTATCTGCGCCATTTCCAAAATCCTCTTCTTGATAGGGCATTCATCACACCGAAAGCGATCAGATGGCCCCAGAAACCCAACGTTGAAGCAAGATTCACTGATACATAGCAAGCATCACCACATGTTAGACTCACTTGGCCAGCTCGGTTCACGCCTATCTCTACCGGGGTAATTCACCGACTACTCAAACATACTTTAATTGAAATTAAACCGGAGGGATGCCGGTTTCGTGCTGCTGCGGACGAAAAAAATAAAAATAAAAATAAAAAGCCAATACAATCTCAGGAACGCACTCTATGACGCTCATACATAAACCTGGTGCTCTATACCCAACCTAGAGACGGCATCCCTTGGCTCGCATCTTAGGGGCGCAACCCGAGAGATACAAGTTCCAGCTCGACAACTTTTATTGACGGCGTTGCAACCCATCTCAGTCCAGTACCGACCGAGTCAAGGGGCCAGGTCATTCGGTAGCATTGAGGATATAGGATGTCTGCCTTTCTACCCTGGTCATACTCTTCAATCCCCTACACCGCAAATCAACCGATTATTCAAGCCACCCATAATAATGATAGCATGACGTGAATTAAAAGAGGCGGGCAGTCTCTATCATATAGCCACGACTCGGGGACTGTCCATGCGCAGTCTCTATATACACCTCTGGGATTATGGAAGGCTGGGAACATCCCTTTTACTCTATTCTAAAGATGACAGTCAAGCAATTAGTAGTGGCTCGCGACAGTGGAACAAAAATCCTACCTTCCTCCAAACGTCGACTACTTACTCCAAGTATTGAACGATCATGCTACGTCCTTACGCGTCAAGCATCAAATCAATCTTATGTTTATATTGAGGGGGCTGAAGGGTCCAATCACGGTAGCACTAGTGTTGTACTGAGGGGGAAGAATGCACCCTTTCCAAAGCTTGTAGTTGGTCGCATTGCCCCATCTGAAGATAAGTGCGGGCACGCAGGAACGACGTTGCAAGCGACGGGGGGACTCTCGTGGTATTTCACTGTCTTGATAAGCAAACATCACTGCCGCTGCCAGCAGCTATGCAACCATGCTGATTTTTCGTAGATCATTAGAATTGAGCAAGTGTCCAGGCAGTCTTGATAACAGAAATACACAATGGCGAAGCTTCGAGACAAAAAAAATCACATGCCAAAAACACCTCCAGCACTATCTCCCAGATGGGCGATTTATTGTAAGCGGTTTGAACGGCTTCCGTAATCTATCCATGGGAGCTATGCCTTCTCTGGTCAGTGCAGCAGGTCTCTTGAACCCGCCCTGGCCCTGGGGCATGGCACAGGTCGTCGTATGGAAGGTTGAAACAGGTCTCGTTGGTGCCGGCGGCGATGACGTTGGCTCGTCTTCGACCTTTTCTTGCGCATGTGCTTTTGTCGGGGAGCTCGAAAGATGCGCGTATTGGTTTCTAGCCGATGTGTTTCCGTGTTCGCGCCTCACTGTTTGCCCAGGACGGTGCATCATTGTCGACCGAGTGCCCCCCAAGCGGTGGCCTGCCAATTCCGGTGCTATTGCCGGTTTGCTTGTAGTATGGCTGCTACCCCAATTCTGCTGCACTTGGGGTGGTTGCTTCTGTCCATCTGTCCCAATCCTCGGTCTTCCGGGATTGGCGACAAAACCTCGCAAGTTGCCCTGCACAGCACCGCGGTTTGGGTGGGGTGGTTTAGACGACTTGGTGTGCGGCTGCGCAAGAACGGAGGATGCTGAGTGGTGCCGACCAGCACTGACGAAACCGGGGAGCGATGCAACCGTAAACCCGGACGCCTGTTGCATTGTGGTCGAGTAACTATGATGCCAGGACTGCTCTTGCTGCTCCAGTCCACCACTTTCTGCCTGGAATTTTGTCCGTTTGGCGGGCGGCTGCCCTTGTGTGGCTCCAGCGCCCGAGTTTGACCGGCTTAGTCCAACCCTACCAGATCCTCCTGCTTCTTGTTCGGGGTCGCTGGGAAATTTGTCATCCTCCATCGAGACTTCAAAAGGCTTCAGTTGACCAAAGACTTCCTCCTGCGATGGAGCTTTTCTTCTGAGTATGCGAGCTACCTCTTGGAGGACAGAGGCCTCGAAGCGCGGTCCTTGTTTTGCAAAATATCCTTCAACACCAGCAATGAAGGAGGATAGAGTAACCTTTTCGCCGTTGCCGTAGCCGCCCACCATTGGATAACTCAAATACAGCAAGGCCTTTGCCCGAGTCATCGCTACGTATAGCAAGCGACGCTCCTCATCGTTGTCCTCGGATCTTATATGCGGTATGCTGCCATTGTACGCCGCTGGTATAAACACAATAGGCCACTCGAGGCCCTTGGCGGCGTGGATGGTTGAGACAGTCACCATAGGTGTGTTTTGGCCAGCGTCTTTGTTCTGCACGTCGGTCGCAAGTGATACGTTGGCAAGGAATTTGGCCAGAGTGTCGCGCTCGGGTGTTTGCTGCAATCCTTCGATCTCGGGAAGCTCCTCTTCGACTTCATTGCCGGTCATGAAGTCGGTGGCCAGGTTTATGAACTCTTGCACGTTGGCCCACCTGCCTTCCCACTCGTCATTGTATGTGTCTTTGAGATATTGCTCAAAGTCCAGCCGGGAAAGCACTTGGCCGATCACATCGAGCATGCTGTAGGGGCTCTCGGGCGTGGACTCCTCCATCTTCTTGCGAATATCCAGGATCGGCCTGATGAGTCCGCCAGAAATCTTTTGCTCTACTTGCTTTCTGAGATTCGTCTTTGCTTGTTTGACCCCAGTGCAATGCTTTCGGAGTAGGCTCCACAGACTTTGTTGAGACCTTTCGGCTTCTTCAACAAGAGCTTTGATAGTTGTGTCGCCGGCTCCTCGTTTTGGGACGTTGATGATCCGGGCCAGCGCATCATTGTTGTCTGGTTGGTATATGACACGAAGGTAATCGAGAATGATTTTAATCTCCGAGCGCTCATAGAATTTGAACCCGCCTACGGACGACTGTTAGTTCCCAGGGAACCCTTCGGTAAAGGGGATCACATCGTAATACATACCAACCATCTTATAAGGAATCCCGGCCTTGCCAAGCGCACTTTCAATGTGCCTAGACAGAGCTGCCGACCGAAGAAGTATTGCGACGTCGTTGTGGTTCATCATGCTGCCCGAGAGTAGGATGGCCCTACGAAGCTCGGCTACGATCCACTCCGCCTCCTGTGCAGAGGTTCGCAACTTGCGCAAAACCGGCCTCGTCCCCCTCGTATGCACCGCCTTGAGCGCCTTCTCAAAGCGCTTCTCATCCTGCTGGATGATCTTGAGGGATGTTGCGAGAATGCTTTCTGAGGACCTGTAGTTTTCCTCCAGCGCAACTTTGTCCGTCTTTGGAAAATCGGAAAACATACGGCTGAGATTTCTAATGTCAGCCGAACGCCACCCGTAGATGCTTTGATCTGGGTCTCCGACAACCGTGACACGATTGTGTCGCTGGGCTAGCAGCTTCATTAAGTCGTACTGCACTCCGTTTGTGTCTTGGTACTCGTCGATTAGAACAGCCTGGACGTTGGATACACACTCTGATGCTGACCGCAACAGTTCGACGCCCTTGACAAGCAGGTCGTCGTAGTCCAGCAAGTTGGAGCGATCAAGCTGTGCCTGATACTCTTGAAAACATGTTTCCAGCTCTCGCGAGTGGGGTGCCTGTTGTTTCCCTTGAGCGCCTGCCTTTGCTCGCTGGGATGCAACGACTGCCTCGTTTGCCCTAGATTTCCTTTTGCTGATCCACCCTCTTGCCATCGCGGGATCAATCCCCAGCTGGTGCCTTTTGCAGACGCGGGTGATTATAGCCCGCGAATCAGAATCGTCCGCAATGCCGAACTTCTGATCCAGGCCGATCTTTTTGCCATACGCCGCAAGGTACCGCCTTGCTATGCTGTGAAAGGTCCCAAGCACAACTCGTCGGCCCCTTTCAGGGCCAAGGGCTTTGCAGATACGCTCGCCCATTTCGCGTGCCGCCTTGACGGTAAAGGTAGCGACCACGACATCCTGGGGACGATACCCAACAACGTCTACCAGCCAAACAACCCGCGAGGCCAGTGTATGCGTCTTTCCACTTCCTGGGCCGGCGAGAATTGCAACTGTGAGCGCGTCGGAGCTCACAGCGTGGCGCTGGGCATCGTTCAGTGAGCTGATGATGGATTCTCTAGCTGTTGACGCGTTTGCCATGTTGTTTGCAGGGCCGGCATGGAACGGCCCCGCTCGGACGGAGACGTCAAGCTGACCAGTGGTGAGCAATTAAATGAAGTGTTTCTGCAATTTTATGAATGCCAAGCGGTTGGGCGAGCAAACAGCAGCAGCACCTCGAATCGTATCGTTTTGGGTCGCTGGTAGCAGGCGTGTGTCGCGTCCTGCTGAAGCAACAGCAGTATGGACCAGTCGCGGAATCATGTGATTTGATCTGGCACGCCTATAGCCCCACCGTCACTCACCCGCTTTTGCGGGGCGAGAAGAGAAGTCAAGAAAAAGAAAAAGGTGACCTCCATCTCCGACGGCCTTTCATGCGCCAGTAAGCAGCAATCACCACGCTGCATTCCCAATAGTACACCTCGTCACATCACCTCGTGTGATAGCTGCAGGCAGTTTTAGGTGCGAAGTGGTTAGCTTTTAATATCCACGCAGCTAGCGTTTCTCGCTCTGATCATTGAAATAAAGACTGTTCTGCACTCATGTCGCTCCATTCACCAACCATGTCCTCGTATGTAGGTACCTGCCTACCTTTGCCTACCTTTACCATGAATCGGTTTCCCCAGGTGGATAAAGCATGCAACAAAGCTGTGCAACATGCGTATACAGACGGCCGGCTAAGCGGGCCATGCCGACGACCTGCCTCTCGAGATCTGACATGATCTGGCCCTGGCAGTGAGCTCCGCCTGCCAGCAGGAATTAAAACCAACAAAGAGCAACATGGACAGCCCAGCATACCGACCCGACAACGCGGACTGATGGTGTCGGCAATTCCCGGCCAGGAGAGCGTATTCTATTCCATCGACGACTCTACCTGTGCTAAATTCCTATGAATTCGTGGGCATTGTGACCAGGGTGTGCTCGGAATGCAGGTGCCGAATCTGCAGAGCCCTGGGCTGGCACATCCCACGAGCATTTGCAGGCCGCATGCCCCATGCGGTAGACGCCCTTGACATTGGGTCCTAGTCTTACAGCTATAAACCTCAGCGGGGTCAAGCTGTCCCATCGCAAGCACATGTCTATGTCGGCACTCAATCCATCCGGTGGTGGGCTTTGGAAGGATCTTCTCATCATGCCACCTGGAGACCATGGAACTCGGCGCCTATCACGCCTTGTGCAACAAAACCAGCGATTGCCACACGATTTTTGGCCCGTCAGTGGCAGGCCGCTCAATAGGTCGGAAACCCTTCATTTGCGTGATATACTCCAGCCCTGGCATTGACTTTTCCATTTATGCAATGCTACTGGCACGACAGGGATACGAGCGACTATTGCGGTGCCTGGACAGCAAGCTGCAGGAGGCTATCTCGCGCGTGGGAGGGTTGGCTGACCGCCCTACTGGTTGACGGGTGAGGAGAGGGATCCTCGCTACCCACAAAGCTTCTCGTCCACAAGGAGATAGAGGGTGATGAGCCCCCGGACGCCCTGCTCATCCCCACCATAGACAAGCCAATCATGGGCTGGCAGCACAACGTCGGCGCTTACACGACCCTGGTACTTGGCGCCCGCAGCCAATCACGCATCGAGAAACCCATTCTTCCTCCATTTCCCTCCAGCCATTTCTCAAGGAGAATATCAAAGGACAAGAAATGAGCGGCCCGATGTTCTCGGCGCGTCTGCTTTGGGCCTGAATCCAATCGAGGGTGGTTGCAAGGAAGACTCGTCATGCTGGAGCGGTCACACTTGCTGGCTTATGAGATGGAGCCCACCAGGATCACCGTCTATTTGTGTTTTTCGTCCCCAGTCTGCCGTCTGCGAGCCGTGAAGTTCAGCCAATGCAAGGCTTGCGGCCTTGATTACACCGGTCCACTCGACACATTCCTGGCACATTCACCTGCGAGTCCGTGCTGCATCACTGTATCACCAGCCGCTATATACCCAGTCGTTACCTCCTTGCCGGGTCAAATCGAGCCTGGTTGATCTTTTTCCTTTGGGTCCTCTGCCGTTATCCCCCTCCTACAGCTGTCACTCTCCGCCTGTTCGACGCACCTCGTGTTTCGCCTCCCTCTCCCTATGGCTTTTCTGGTTGTCGAATAGGGGCCGAGAGCTTGTACTATGTCGAGCACGCGTGCCTGCAAACACCCCACTATCTCGCCTGCACAATATCACAACCATGCAGATGTCTTTGGCCTCTACTATATATCGCAACACTCTTTGTCGTCTTGACTTGCTTTCTGCTGCTCCTATATTTGCTTTGTCATTGTTCAGTTTTGCTATTGCGGTTGACGCTGGTCCCTCCTCTCCACGGTTGTCAGTAGCGCAAACGCCACCAACGCCACCATCTATCAGCTCAATACTCAGCCCTCGTAGGCCACAAGACGACAGTCCTCCGGAACCCCTCTTCCCCGGCTACGCTGGCCCAGACCCAGTGCCTTCGCCATATCTTCCTGCTCAAATCGGCGCCATCGTGGGGTCGTATGCGGTAACTTTGGTTATCGTCGCAATCCTACTGCTCTCGCTTTCTGGCGTTCGCAGAAGAAGGCTGGAGGCAGCCGACGAGAGCGATAAACTTGAAGACGGAGTGTACCCAAATTTCCCAACCTTTGAGGAAATAATCGCCCAACAACAACAAGAACAACAACAGCAGCAGCAGCAAGAAGGCATTCCATCACATCCATCCGCCCCATACCCCCTGACAATAGACACTTCAAATCAGTTCTATTCCTCCTCGCAACCACAAAGCCCTCGTAACTTTTCGTATCCCGTCAGCAGCACGACGCGGACCGAGTACTCGACAAACTACGCCTCATCCCCCGTTTCGACCATCCTTGCACCTGGTGTTGACCTGTCCGTCGACCAAAGCGTTGTCGCGACCGACAGGAAGATGGCACAACAACAGCTCGAGGATATGTACAAGCTCGTCATGGAGCAGGAGGCGGCCAAGGAGGCCGGTATCGTCCTTGACCCTCCCGTGATCCCGGGGAGGCAGTCCCTGGGGCAGCAATCCGGATCGGCCAGTGCATCCTCATCAACCCTAACAAAAAAGGAAAAGAAGTTCAAGCCGGCCAACCTCGACCTTGGCCTTGGGCAGGAAAAAAAGGAATCGAGAACTTCATCCTTTTTATCGGCCCTTAAGTCGCCCCGCAAGAAGAAGGTCCAGGGCATCAGCATCTCATCGCCCATCATGACGCCAATGTCAGGAACCTTTCCCCGCGGACCCGAAGGCCAGGAGATGAGCACAATTCCTCCCCGTCAGTATGCGCCGGCGGCACCGCCTCCCGTCCCTCATCATTACTCGCACCACGCTGCACAAGACAGCACAAGCTCAGTCGGTAACCCGCCTCAGCGCGCCGGCGCCATGCCATTGACGCCTGAAATGTCTCCACAGAGCACTCAGAGCATCGACGGCAGGATTGGCGCACAGCTGATGGGCCCTCCAAACCCATACAGACAGCAGCAAGAGCAGATGGAGACCCATCTGCAGCAGCAATACAGAAACTATGGCGGCCCGTCCCAGAGGCAGCTCGACTCTTACGGCCAGCAGCACTACGGCGAGCACTCTCGCAACATGTCCAGCGCCACGAGCGAGGCCGACCCTGTGTCGGCAGCGTCGGAAAAGTCGACTACGCCACTCATGGGCCTGCCTACCTCGCCAAAGCCCAACGTGACCCGTTTCCCTGCAGACTCTCTCCGCTCTCTGCCATCTTCCCCGAAGCCCGGGTCTAGCTTTTCACTCCCACTGTCCCCGAAGGCTGGTGCGAGCTTCACGCGGTCCAAGGCCCCGCCATCGGCCGTCCGCACCGGCGGCGCCCTTCCGCTGCGCGCCTACGAGCCTGCTCTGCAGTCGCCCAACGCCATCGCTCGCACGACCAAGGAGACCACCTTTGAACGTGCGGGACCGCTGTCACCCGGTGGCGGGCAGCGCACCCCGTTCACCGGCATGGCCGTGCCCTACTCGCCGTACCAGCCGTTCTCACCAGTAGTTCCAATGACGCCTAGCCTGGTGACAAGGGAAGACCGCAAGCGGATGAAGAAGTTGGAGCCCAAGACGCCTACGCTGCAGATGGTCCAGAAGGAGGATGATATTTGGTGACGGCTGAGGAAATGAAGAAACACACCAGATGAACAAAACAAAGCAAAAAAAAGACAAAAAAAAGGCATATTTTCACTTGTCCATAATGACATAGATTTCGGGAGGGCCATCTGGTCTTCCGTGGTCCCGCTGGCCGTTCGGGTATTTATTATAGGGGGCTTACTTTTGTGTATAGGGAGACTCTGGAACCACGTCTTGAGGTTTTGTGGCGTGTTTGACTAGGTAGACACATGATATCCAGCTGGCAGCAATCGGGCGGCAGCATGACCTACGACTCTCATCTTGATAGTTTATTTTTCTCGCTTATATTTAAGATATCTAGCATATCGTTTGCGCTTCATCGCTTAGTGATTTGCTGGCATTGTGTAGCCCATGGGCTTCATGTGCCTCGAAAACGTGCCCCTATGATACGGAGGCGAGTCAATCAGCTGGTCGCGTTATCAAACTAGCGCGCGGTCCGTCTCAAGCCCAACCCAATGGTTTCTTCACAAGGGACAATGGGGGATATGGTTCATCGAGGAGGTGATGGGATATTGTCGGATACGGGATAGCAGCGGTTGGAGGACGGATGAATGTTTAGGGGAACGGGTTGAAAAAGGGGGATGGGAAAGAGGACTAGAAGTAGCTAAAGTAGGGTCTCTCAGAAGCGAGATAGCAATGGTATCTAGACCACAATGTGGCTTACAAAAGCAGAGTACAAGTGTTGATGTGCATCAGTGCTGAGAGCTGTTAGACGCATCGGTTATTCTTGGCTAGAAGCCACACCGTACACTATACTTTTGAGATGCCTAACCACGACTTGTGTATCATCATGGTGGCTACTTGTGTATGGGGTCAGAAAAGGATATTCGATGATCCCTGCGCAAGCCAACACTAGAAGCCGGTTCCTTTTTGTCGTCATCAATTGTTCAATTATACTTTTCTTTCCCCTCAATGGAACTTCATCTGCGGGCTGAGAAACTCTTTCGCCCACCTGTTTCTACTGTTTTGCACGGGTTTTTTCTATTGCTAAAAAAAGAGGTTTAAACATTGGCAGTCTTGGGAGTCTTGGCGCGACCTTTTGTAATTCGCCCATGGTTACCACCCAGAGAAAGGGGTGGGTACGTCTGAAACTCTATTTGTTCTGTGCGGGTGGTGGGCGAGGGATCAACAGTCGTCGTTACCCAAGAGTGTTTTCTTCCTTGTTTCTTTTTGCAGCCACACTGCGACGTTAAGCTAGCGAAAAGGAGCCGTATGTCTGGAGTCAAGCCATGACGATATTATATTTCTGCCCCCCTCCCCTCTATACTAATGGTTTTTGCTTCGCCTCGTGGGATGGCGCTGCTTCTCCATGCACAGCTGCGAAGGCTTTCCTCGGCTGAAAGGACATGGGCCAAATGCCGACAAAAAAAAGGACCAACGGGTGTGTCTCGGGTTTGTGACAGAGGATCCCCGCAAGAAAGCTGCCATCTTGGGGGCGCGGTAATTAGGCGGCGAAGATGTAGTAGACCTGTAGTGGCTACTTGGAGACTTTTGAACGTGCGCGCCATTATCGTATTTGAAAAAGAAGAAAAAGAGAGAAAAAAAAGGGATTCAGCAAGCAGACTGTTCAAATAAACCACACCCCAAAAAAAGCCCAGATGATTGATTTCACAACGGTACTGCGCCAAAACCTGGTCTGTGCAAAAGTTCGTGGCTTGCGTTGGAGGTTTTGTGCCAAGACAATTCTATGGCTAATGCTTCGGCCCTGCACGTGGACGTGGGGTCCTTTTTGGAATCAGGCAAAGGGAGCTGAGACGGATGGTCTGATCGCTTCGGAAATGGGCTGATCGAGGTCCAGATTCGCTGCCTTCGCTTCTTCCCTCTCTGTTCCCACTCACCACAAAGGCAGGGCCCAACACTCGACAATCTCTGCGCTTTTCGCACCACACACGTACGATCTATTGCGCACATTGCAACATCTGAACCATCCAGTCCTGCATTGCATTTCGCCTTGGCCTCCCTTGAACGTAACCCGGTCGTATCGTCCTTTTTTTTTTCTGGGTCTCAAACCACACACAATACGGCACCGAAAGCCGTTGACCAGCTGCTGGCTCTGCACTGCCTGCCACTAGACAGGCCCCCTCCCTCCCCGTCATCGAGTCCACCACTCCCGGGCACCCGACCTGGATGAGGTGGTGATATCGAACCACGTCTGCAGGTCCCCGTACCTCACTACCGTTCATTCCCACCTCAGTCGACATGGCCGACCACCAACACCCGGCTTCGGCCGTCATCTTTGGCGGCCTCGAGGACCCATCCCTCTCCAACTTCTTCGGCCCAGACGACGCTGTCGACTCGACCAACAACACCACCACAAACAGCACCCACAACAGCCCTTCCGGTCCTGACCCAGTCTTCGCCGCAGACTCCAATTGGCCCTCCTTTGACGACACTCCGCCCTACGACGCCTACGAAAACGCGAACCCTTTCGACGGCATCTATCCTGGCACCCAGTTTGCCCAGCAGCAGTGGCAGTTGCCGCCCGGCGCTCACTTCAACGGCCAGCCACTTCCACAGAGGACGCTGGCTCAGCAGCAGCAGCCCCCCGGCGGCCCGACTGTCGCCACGCTGTCGCCCCTGGATCTTAGCCCGGTCACCATCCAACCCGAACAAATCAACTTCGCGCAGAGCGCCCGTGTCCAGCACAACCCTGGAGTCCAGACCCTCACGCCTGCCCAGCAGGAGCGTCTGAAGAACATCGCCATGCCTGCGCATCTCCAGTACCACTCGCCCAGGAGCGAGCCCAGCCCGAACTCCAGCCCGAGCGATAAGGACCATGGCGACTCCATCTCCTCGCCCGAGGCGACCGGCGCGAGCAAGAACAGCAGGAAGCGCAAGTCATCCGCCGATGACGAGGATGATGATGACGACGACGGTGACGGAAGCCAGCCCGTCAAGAAGACGGCCCACAACATGATTGAGAAGAGGTATCGGACCAATCTCAACGATAAGATCGCCGCCCTGAGAGACAGCGTGCCCAGTCTACGGATCATGTCGAAAAGTGCGCGAGGCGAGGATACGACCGAAGACAGGGAAGAGCTCCACGGGTTGACGCCAGCTCACAAATTGAACAAGGCAACAGTATGTCTCATCGTGGCGGTTGGATGGCTGTCGTTTCCCCCCTCTCCTCTTCACCACCGCTGACCCACGAGCCCCCGACTTAGGTACTAAGCAAAGCAACCGAGTATATTCGCCATCTCGAGAAGCGAAATAATCGCCTCATGACTGAGAACGAGTCAATGCAGCAGCGCATCAGCGCGTTCGAAAAGCTCTTCATGGCCGGGGCTATGAATGGAGGCATGAGCCCGATTCAGCAGCCCCCGACTCCGATACAGTACCCGTCGGATGCCCAAGTGTTCATGGGAGCGCCCATGACACCCGGCCCCGACGCTCAAGGCATGATCCGGGTCCCCGAAGACATGAAACGCATAATCCAGGCACAAGCGGCCGTCGGCCGGCCGTATCCCGTTGGCAACCAAGCCAACTTCCAGCAGAACGCGGCCATCATGCGTCAACAACAGATCCAGCAGCAGCAGCAACAGCAGATGCAACAGAATAGGTGGGGCCAGACGGCACCCTACTTTGGCAAGATGATGGTTGGCTCATTGGCCGGCCTCATGATCTTGGAGGCTGTTCGAGAGAACGAGCAGAGCACCGAGTCTTCCGAAGGCCGCGGACTCTTTGCTCTCCCCCTCAACATGCTCGGTTCATTCGTCTCTCGTTCCCACGTCAGCATCGCGGGCTATTATTTCTCGGCTGGTCAAATCATTTCTTCGCTCAAGTTCATCTTGCTCCTAGCCGCGGTCCTATACACCTTTGTTCCGGCAATGTTCTCGGCCGTGGCGCCAAAGACCGACAAGGCGAAGCAGCAGACGAAGGCATCCCTCGCCGCTGTGCCTTGCCTCGCTTCTCCGATTCACGTGAGACGCGCGGCTTGGCTCACCGCCATACAAACGGTCTGGGTGCCTCGCCACAACTTCATCCTCGAGGCAGCCGCTCTTATTATCAAGACCATGAAGTTGAGCCTGCGAAACACCATCGGTATCCAGGGCTATCAACTCCTGACCGGTCTGACTGAGGAGCAGGAGACCGCCCGGGTTAAGGCTTGGGCTATCGCTCTCGATGCCCAGCTTGCTGGCGGCGACGTTGAGATCAACAAGAGCAGACTGACACTTACTCTCCTGGCGTCCGGTACGCTTCCTGACACGCCACTGCGGCTGATGCTCAAGGCTCTTCACATCCGCGTGCTTCTCTGGCAGCTGAGCAAGAATGGATTCCTGAGCCTCGTTGCGGCAAAGCTTGCCAGGTCATACTGGAACCAGGCCAAGCAACTGTTTCGCTTGAGCAACGCAGCTGGCGAGAACCAGTCACTGGACGACGCGCTACCCGACCATCTCGCTGTCCTTCTGGAGCAGGACTGCGATGACGTCCTGAACGACGACATTGTGCAGCGCGCACACAACCTTGCCTGGAACCGACCTACGACACACGATGTGGCCGCTGATATCGACGGCATGAACGACGTGGTCGAGGATCCCGCCATCAAGTCGCCCCTGGATGCAGTGGCAGCCTGGTGGTCCAGTCTTCTCGTTCACCAAGCCCTGGTCTCCAGTCTCACCGAGGGGGCAGAGGCTGATCGTGACAACGCTGCATCCACCAGCAGCGGATTCAGTGATGAGGATATTGTCCTGGCTGCCAAAGTTGCTCCGATTGGATCCATCGCCCAGGTCAGAGCCATCGTTGCGCGCTCATTCCTTTGCGCTGAAAATCGCGGCGCCAATATTGCAGCCGCACTCGAAGCCATCACGCCGTCAGACGCGGCGGATAAACTCACAGCCAACAGCCGGTTCAACCAGTCTGCCGGTGTCAGGGCTATGGATGTGGACCCGGACGCAAAGATGGCTCTCCACTGCGCGATGGTCGCAGCGCATCTCAACTCGGAGAACCCCAAGGCGTCTGCTTTGGACCTTGTGGCCAAGATCCTGCGAGGACCAACAGACGGACTGACTCTACTGGGATTCGCCGCCGCGTTTGGTCTCATTGTCAACCTTCACCGGCATCCGATTGCCTCAGAAACCTGCTCCGCCTCGATCGAACGCTTGTCGGGCGCCCTCAGGATATGGATCGGCGGCCCCAGCAGTGACAGGTGCGCCGTGGGCCAGGAGACCAGGCATGCCGTCGTGCAGCGCTGCCTAGCCATCACAAGGTCAGCCGTTGGCATGGATACCGACCCAGGCTATGGTAGCATGAGTGACGATGAGCGACACGAGACCAGGAGCAATGCGGAAGCAAACGCGGAGGAGCCTGCAGATGAGTCTGACAGTGGATCTTCGTGCTTCTCCTTATCTGAGGAATCATCATCTGAGGAAACAGTCGTTATATAGGCTGCTGCTTGATGCACGATGCGTTTCTCATGTCTTCTTCGATCTATACCCCTTTACTCTCATAAAAACACTTTGGCATTGCTTGGATATTCTACTCAACTCATTTTTTTCGCATTTCCCCCTCTAGTTCACGCATTTGTTGACCTTTCTTTTGTTTTAATAACTGTTTTGTCTGGGCGGAATCAACCTGGCATATCTATATCCTGTTCAGTTTCTTTGTTCTTGTTTTATAGCAACGGCGCTTAAGGGTCAACTTGTCACTACGCGTCTAGAATGGGGCGTTATCTGGCAGCAAAAGGGTGGGATGTGATCCCGACTGTGGTTTTTTTGTCGTTTAGGGCGACGTATGGGCTTGTCGCTCTTTGGATTCGGGAAGTCTGTTTGCGTGTCTCGATTAGGTATCATATTCCAAATCTTGAAAAAAATAAAATAAAACTCCCCTTTATATGCGGTCTTGCTTGAATCCTTTGGGCATTGCAGAACTGCTTTCAGACACAGCCGGCCTGTAAATGAGGGTCACAAGGCAGACACCCTGTTGTATTGTTGATAAGCGCCCATTGTTGGTCAACACAGCCGCATCTTGGCCGTGTTGGCCTTCAAAAAAGGCCCAGCTGGAGACCTCCCAAGATTCATGCAAGCAGCCTCTCTTGTTAGATGGCCGGTTTGGTGGCGGGCCTAGTATTTATTTTAATTCTACTTGTGGGCTATGCGATTGAGGATATAGGGAACTCGAGTGAATGCGGTCGCCCGTTTTGGAGTTTGACCTAGTACTGATATTATTTCCACTTGAGGGCTGTGCGATTGATGGTATTCGGGGTGAGGCTGCGAGCCATCTATAAAGGCACATATGGAACGGACTGGCCCTATTACTTTCTCATTATCTTCATCCATTCAAGTCAACACTCAGTATCATCTACTCCCAAACACCATTCACCCACAGCTCATATATATATATATTCATATTATCACGTCGACACAAGTCTCTCGCACGAAGCCAGCAAACGCATCATGGACTCCACACAGGACGTGCAATACAAATTCCATCTTCTGCAGCATCTCATTGGATACCGCTTTCAGAATGAGAACAAAATGCGGGCCATCGAAGCCATGAACACGAGCGGCGAGGCCTTCATTTGCGAGGGCAAGATCATTACAGGCCTGCGCACGAACAGTGCCTTGGCCATCTACGGGGACGCCATGTGCACCGCCCAGCTTTGCGAGCTCTGGTTTCACAACGGGCTGAGAGGGGGCAGTTTGGAGCCAAGTGAGTGAGACTTTTCGCTGTCCCGGTGGGAGGCTCACCAGGAAGCCCTATATCTGTTTAAAAGAAAAACAAATGGCTGACCAACCCGTTTTCCGCGTCCACAGAGGAATGGAACCAGATGCGCCAAGATCATCTGACCAAAGCAAACATGAGCCGCCTTGGGTTCCATTTCAGACTCGACGCCTGCGTGATCCGCAACCCCGGCAGCTGCGGCGCCGTCTCGCAGGGCACCATGTTCGACACCGTCCGGGCGGTTCTCGGGGTCGTCCACAAGGATGGTGGCCCGGAGGCGCTCCGGATGGTCATGGACCGACTGGGCCTGACGAACCTGGGCGGCCTCTAGAGAGAGCCCTTGGAGAGGTTGCGCAAGTCAAAGGGGAGGGGAAAGGGGGCTCGCGACGTAGTTGGAAGTTGGGATTAACTACACAGCCGGTCTCTGTCTCGCTTGCGGTCCCCGCGCTTCAATCCCTTTCTGCCTCCGGTACTGGGATGGCACCGGCCTTGGAGGCACAGAGGGCTTCAAGGGCGGGGGACGATAGCGAGCCGGCGAGCGTTTGCGGTGGGAAGGTCAGCTTTTGTAAATTTCAGGGGTCAATAGAGGCTGGCAAGCATATGTTCTGTTCTTGTTCGAAAGTATTCGAAAGAGGTCTTTTGTTTTTTTGCTGATGGATTGCGACGGCTTCATTGGTATTGGGTATTGTCTCCGACCTGGTTGGATGTTCCTTGCTTCCCTTAGGTATCTTGCCTAGATAGCCTTGGGACCGAGTAGGTTTTATTTGTAGTCTTGCTCACCAAGCATTTGACTAGCGCATGGAGATATCATGGCATTGCTTTCGTAAGAGTTTTCCTGATCCGGTATATCCGTCTTGCTCAAGGCAATTTGTCGGCTAGTCGAATACGTGAGTTCCAACGAGTGTTGCGTCTGGCGCGAACCAGACGGATAAAAAATGCGGCAAGGGACATACGGGCCGAGCACCTATTCTGCAATGTTGTTACTCTATCGGGTCATAAAACTTTATAAACGACCTATAACGATGAATTGAGCTTGTTCGTGGTTGGCACAAGTCAACGGGCTGGACCTTGTACGCACTGACAAAGATCTAAAAGTTCGAGGGCCGTCCATACCCGCCCGCCCTTGCCCCTGGCCTTTATAAAAG
>JARHUK010000471.1:0-12575 GCA_031001725.1 Pseudopyricularia javanii
GGTGGGGGGGGGAATCGAATCACATGCCAAAACATTATGGTACAGTACAGTGGGCACGCACACTTGATACATGCGAGCTTGCTGCGTCGAGGTTGCATCCAAAGGGACAAAAAGCCGCCTGGAGGATCAAAGTAATAACTAAGTACTAGTGAAAATTGTCCACCTGACCTCTTATTCCAGAAACTAGCAGCCTCTTTTGGGCCTGCCGACAACCGGAAATCAAGGACAATTGGCCGCAATGGGACATGCCCCGGACTTGAACCCCGGCTTGGAGTTACTTAGCGGCTAATACCCCACAGCCGAAGATTTGTGCTTGAATCAAGTGCATCGCCACAGCTAAATCTACAGTAGCAGTGTTCGGTCTAGGTGCAGTCCAACACTATGTTGGAGACTGTGTTTAATCAGCAGGCAAAGCCCCCCGTCTCGTCTCACATGTCAAATGGTTCAGGTTGAGGTTCAGCTCAGTCAATGCCGGCCCAGAGCCGTCGGTTCGTTTAAATGCCAGCAAGGTGCCAGGTTAAGCTTCCCTAGCTGACATCTCCTGTTTTCTTCCCTTCTCCTACCTCCTTACCTCCATCAGCCCTCATCTGGACGCACCTCAGAAGTCCAATTCCATCTCCCACCCTCGCTTCCTTGTCCTAAAGAGAGAAAAACAACCCACATCACCCGCGGATAGGCCGGCCTACAATCCCCTCCCCACCATGTCCAAGGTCTTTACCACGAGCGACGTCGCGTCGCACAACAAGCCCGACGACCTCTACATCATCGTCGATGGCGACGTCTACGACCTGACAAAGTTCCAGGATGACCACCCGGGCGGCAAGAAGATCCTGACCCGCGTGGCCGGCAAGGACGCCTCCAAGGCCTTCTGGAAGTACCACAACGAGGGCATCCTCAAGAAGTACCAGCCCAAGCTTCTGGTCGGGTCATTAGACACCAAGAAGGCCGCCGCGCCAGCTGCAGCACCCGCCTCCACCGCCGTCGTCAAGAAGGAGCCGGCAAAGCCCGTCACCAAGAAGAACGCCGAGGAGTCGGTGGCTCTTGACGCATTTGGTGACCAGATCCCCTTTGCCGACCCCTCCTGGTACCAGAACGTGAGTTGCTCTCTTTATCTGGCGGCCTGGGCTGTGCTGACCGAACGCTTTTTTCTCACGTACAGTACCACTCCCCCTACTTCAACGAGTCGCACGCCGCCCTCCGCGCAGAGGTGCGCGAGTGGGTCCAGACGGCTATCGAGCCCAACGTCGCAGAGTGGGACGAGAAGAAGGAGTGCCCGCCTGAGATCTACAAGGAGATGGGCCGCCGCGGCTACCTGGCCGGCCTGCTCGGCACAAAGTACCAGACCAAATACGTCGCCAACCCCATCAAGTGCGTCGCCGAGCAGGACTGGGACTTGTTCCATGAGATGCTCATCACCGACGAGCTCTCGCGCGCCGGCTCGGGCGGCTTCGTCTGGAACGTCATCGGCGGCTTCGGCATCGGCTGCCCGCCGCTCCTCAAGTTCGGCAAGAAGCCACTCGTCGACAGGATCATGCCGGGCATCCTCAACGGCGACAAGCGCATCTGCCTCGCCATCACGGAGCCCGACGCGGGCAGCGACGTGGCCAACCTCACGTGCGAGGCCAAGCTCAGCGAGGACGGCAAGCACTACATCGTCAACGGTGAGAAGAAGTGGATCACGAACGGCATATGGTGCGACTACTTCACGACGGCCGTGCGCACCGGAGGCCCCGGCATGGGCGGCGTCAGCCTGCTGCTCATCGAGCGCGACTTTGGCGGCGTGTCGACGCGCCGCATGGACTGCCAGGGCGTGTGGTCCAGCGGCACGACCTACGTCACGTTCGAGGACGTCAAGGTCCCCGTCGAGAACCTGCTCGGCAAGGAGAACAAGGGCTTCCCGGCCATCATGACCAACTTCAACCACGAGCGCATCGGCATCATCATCCAGTGCGTGCGCTTCTCGCGCGTGTGCCTCGAGGAGTCGGTCAAGTACGCCAACAAGCGCCGCACCTTTGGCAAGCGCCTGATCGAGCACCCCGTCATCCGGCTCAAGCTGGCGCACATGGCGCGCCAGATCGAGGCGACGTACAACTGGCTCGAGAACGTCATCTACCAGTGCGAGCGCATGGATGACACCCAGGCTATGATGCTGCTGGGCGGGCCCATCGCGGGCCTCAAGGCGCAGGCCACCGTCACGTTCGAGTTCTGCGCCCGCGAGGCGAGCCAGATCTTTGGCGGGCTGAGCTACTCGCGCGGCGGCCAGGGCGGCAAGGTCGAGAGGCTGTACCGCGACGTCAGGGCTTACGCTATCCCTGGCGGCAGCGAGGAGATCATGCTGGACTTAAGCATACGGCAGAGCATGCGCGTGGCCAAGATGATGGGTATGAAGCTGTAATTCTTTTTGTTTATTGTTAGTTTTGTATGAAGTATCGAAATTAGGATAATCTTGGGCATTTCATTGTTGTCTTGGATTAGGTGAATATCAACCTGCTCCAACAGTGCAAAGAATCTTGCTGTCGTGAGTGACATTGGAATTGGCTGCTGCATGCCATTGCTGCCATTCTGTCTAGCCTCTCTTTGCAGGCTGAATGAGAGCTTGAGAGCTGCACACACGGCATGCTGTCGTTTATACACGTCAACAAAGCGAATTCCAGCGTCTTTCCTCAGTCCACCACGAAAAATGTGCGCCCATGAACCTACCAACTACCAGGATTTGTTCTAACCATGACAAGCAAAAAGGTGCAAACAACAACAGCCCAATACCACAAGAACCAGCGAGACGTATATGGTTCTGTTTGTGTGAGATGGCGAGCCCATAAAAAAAACAGACAAAGCTGAGGTATTGCCTTTCAATAGTTACCGGAATATACCAAAAGCATCCCGATTCCAGGTGAAGGCTTTCATCTTCCCAGGCCAAAAGCCAAAGACCAACGCTCGATACCACCACTGCGTATGAGTCTCAAGTATCGGCGATTGTCCCAGGTTGGTTGCCGACATTGTCTATTTACTCTAGACATCACCCTCTGGAATTCCACCCTCTCTCCCCATGCCTGAGAGCCATGGTCGTGAATGCCCTTGTCTCATGGGCCTTGACGGTCGAGGCGGTGGCTGGTCTCCAAGTGGGTGGAATTTCGGCCGGTGGTCTGGCATCTAGAGATAGCATCTAGTGCTCCTAATACAGGCCACCCAAATGATCTGGAGGATGTTCGGGTCCGGGATAAAAGAGGAGGTTATGCCAGCCTATTGCCCCGAGAACTGACCAGCCTTGCTCCTCGTCTTGAATATCAAGTCAGATCCCACCGACCGTCGTCACTCCTTTGCGACCGCTCCTTGTTCGCTTCCCACGGCTTTTGCTCTGCTCATCCTTGCTTCCAAGTTGGTCTTATTTCCCTCTTTTTTGACTCCCTTTTGATCACTCGACCTTATCATCTACTCAAACCCAACCCAAAACTACCACCATGCTTCCCGCGACGAAGCAGGCCCTAGCAGCCAGCGCTGCCATCATGGCATCCGGGGCCATGGCCCAGGTGTACGGGCAAGACTGGTTTTCGGTACCCCTGGGCTGCGTCGGAGCCGACTTCTCCGACCTCCCGCCGCCGGTGGCCTTCTCTGCCAATAACGAGATCGTCTGCGCCACGCACTGTTACCAGAGCAACTTTAGGACCGCGGCATCTCTCGGAACGTAAGTTGACGATGGGGGCTTACATCTCCGCCTTCCGATGGATTTTCTTTTTGATGCAAATTCAGGTGCTGACTGGCTTCGCTGAGCAAACAGCCAATGCTACTGCGGCCCAGCCGACATGGAGGCCATGGAGCGCGACAACCAGGACGAGTGTGACATCGTCTGCCCCGGGGCAAGCCAGGACTTCCCCGATGAGACTTGTGGTGGCAACGGGCCGCCTGCCGTCTACAATTTCTACGGGATCTGGGCCGTCAACGACCCTATCCCCGGCGATGAGGATGCGACCACTACAACCACCGCCGCGTCAACCCCTGCCTTGCCCGAGATCAGCACAACCGCGGCCACCACCGCCGAGTCCGCGTCCGCTGAGCCCACGGTCACTGAGCCCGCCACTAGCTTGCCAGTCATCACTACCTCGGCAGCCATCACCTCGCCCGCCACGTCCACCGGCGCCACGTCCACCAGCGACCACATGGGCCACAGCATGGGCGACGAAGAGGGCGTCCTCCCCGGCGCCGGCGATGCGAGCACCTCCAGCACAGCCACCAGCGCCACCTCGACCACCACCTTCGCAGCAACGCAGGACCCGGGCCTGGTCGTGACCGAGACCCGGACCTCGAGGTGGACGACGACGACCTGCACCGGAGGCTGCAACGGCGGCGGCGGCGCCGCCACCCCGACGGCCTACGAGGACTGTCCGCCCGGCTGGAAGATCTTCATCCAGATTATCATCGTGCCGCGCGTCGAGGCGTGCACCGAGGGCGAGGGCGAGGGCGAGGGCCAAGGGCGCGAGACCACGACCATGGTGCCCGAGACGTCAACCGTCTTCTACGACCCGCAGCAGAGCACGACTACCGTCACCGTCGAGGGCACCGTGACGCGCACCGTCCTCGTCCCCGTCACCAGGGTCGCCGTCGTCACGCAGTCGCCCTGGAACAACGGGTCGACCGGGTGGGACAACGACACGCAGGTGCCCCCTGTGCAGGCCGGCGGTGCGGCTGGTCTGGCTGGGGACAACTTGCTGCGCGGTCTTGTTTCGTTTGGATTTGCGGTTGTTGGTGTTGCTGCCATGTGGTGATTATATTGTTTTTTTCTTTCTTCCTGCTTGGTTGTGCTTTGTTGTCCCCGTGGTCGATTTTCTCTTTTGATTTATTTCTTTCTTGGGCGGTTTTTTTTCGGTCTGCTCATCGTTTTGGCCACACGACATGCCACCCCATTTGGTGAGGAATCTGGTTGCATGTATTGCTTGGTATCGGTTGTTTGAGAGGTATTTTATCTTCGCACATCGTCAAGATTTAGGAGAATCATCAATCAAATCTTGGGCGGCCGGCCTGACTCATAATTCGTTGGGATGCCTCCCAGTTAGCTGTTATTTGATGCCTCACCGCAAGTTGGACCGAAGCCTTCACCGTCTATGTCATTTCCCCAGGCAAGACTCGTGGAAAAAAGACACTTTGTATGGCATCCCGGCTTTCGTTCCCTTCCATCTCTTCTTATAATATTCTTCTATATTCCCCCCGTCCAAGTTTCTTCTTGCAATGCAATAGTCTCTAGGCTAAACTCTAATCTTTCTTCTTCTGCTCGAAGCCATCAACCATGCAGCCATGAACACCCCTCCAGATCCACAGGCGGGGAGCCAAGCCGAGCTCTCTTCAGCGCGCCTAGTGCTGCGCGGTGCCAGGCCAGAAGATGCAGTGCATCTGCATGATGCATTCGGCAATGCTGAGGTTATGAAATATTGGTGGGCAGCTTTGTTTGTCATCAATATTGGGCGACTGAACACTGAAAAGGCTTGCTCGCTGACATGAACAAAACAAAACAAAACAAAAAAATTAAAATTTAAAAGGTCGACACTCCCCCATGCGACCATCGCCGACACGGAAGAGTGGGTTAAGGGCATGATCGAGGCGCCCTGCAACGGCGTCACGGACTTCATCATCTGCCTCAAGCCCACAGACGCGGGCGCCGCACCGCCTCGGCCCATAGGAAAGGCCGGCGTGTGGCGCGACCACGAGATCGGCTTCCTGATCGCGAGGCCGTTCTGGGGACGGGGTCTGGCCACCGAGGCCGTGACGCTCGTGCTCGATCACCTCTTCTTCGGAGGGCGGGATCCGGAGCCGGGAGCCAGCTTGGTCGGCGACCAGGTCGTCGCCGACGTGGACCCGAGGAACGAGCCTTCGCTCAAGGTGCTGGGCAGGCTGGGGTTTGCGGTGTACGATACCAAGGAGAAGACGTTTGAGATTGGTGGCGTGTGGGTGGATAGCACGTATCTTCGGCTTGGCAGGACGACGTGGGAGGAGCGTCGGAAGGTTGCGGGACGGTGAAGGCGTGATGGATGGGTGGTAGGGTATGGAGCGATGATAGCCATTCATTTCGTGTTTTTGGTATACTGGGAGCCAAAGAGGAAGAGGATGCCGGCATGGAGATGGATGCACTGCATATTTACGTCGAACCAACAGCATGAAGCCCCTGTTCTCTCCACTTGAATGCCCCTCCCCCTTTGACGTTTCGGATGATTATCACCAACCCAATACACACGCACACACACACACACAAACAATATCTCTTTCTTACACATGTTGACCCAGATATAGCAAGGCAGGCTCGCCGGTCTGGATCCTGCATCCTAAAATGACTCCATTTTACTCATACCGTTCAATCGACCTTGCAACAGACGCCATTCGGCTCTTTCGTCTTTTGCCCATTTCCGCCGGCAACGAAGACGACGACGCCATCATAAGATGCGAGATTTTCGAGACCTTCCTTCACCAGGTCGAGGGCGTGCCGTATGAAGCCCTGTCGTACACATGGGGAAATCCCCAGGACAAGCACGAGATCGAGCTCAACGGCAGGGTCCATCTCGTCACCTCCAACCTCCACCAGGCCCTGTGCGACTTGAGGCTCCCAAACGAGGACAGAGTCCTCTGGGTGGACGCCATCTGCATCAACCAGCAGGACGACCGCGAGCGCGGCCACCAGGTCGGCCACATGTCTCTCACATACCAGCATGCCGAACGCGTCGTCATCTGGCTGGGACCGGGCGAGGCCCACATCGACTCCATCCTGACCTGGATGGAGGCTATCGACAAGAGAGTCGTCGCGAGGCGCGACTATCGGAGGAATTCGACCGAGGCATGGCGGGCCGAGCTGGCTGGGCTCGTACACGAGCTAGACGATGGCGACTGCTTTGACACACCGCCGACCTTGCCGCCTAGTCTTGTCAGGAAGCTCCCGCAACTTCACCACGCCTCGTGGTTCTCCAGGATATGGGTGCTTCAAGAGGCCGCAAATGCCAGGTCCGCCCTTGTCATGTACGGTCGCCAGTCCGTCCCGTCTCGTACCTTTGCCCTGATGCCCATGATGTACGGGTTCAGCGTCACAGAGGGCACGCAGGCCGTTCTGGAGATCATGCCGGGTCCCCTGCGCCGGAGCTCCTGGTGGAAGGAGCGGCCGGACCTCGAGATGCTGCTCACAAAGTTCACCACGGCAGGCGAGGCCACCGACGAGCGGGACAAGATCTACGCGCTACTCGGAATGGCATCCGACCCAACGGTTCAGCAGTCACTGCTTCCAGACTACGAGGTGTCTCTACAAGTAGTGGTCTGGCGCACAATCAAGTATTTGCTTTCACTGCGCGGCATCGAAGCGGAATTTGACCTTCCCCCTTGGGGGATTAACAAACTGCGCGATGCTCTGCCTAATCTCTACTCGGATCTGTTCTCATATGCCATCAAGACCTCAGCGAAAGATGTGAAAAACTACGAGCCTCTTGCTTTTGCTGTCTTGCCGCACATCTCGACATCAAAGCTGCATCAAGGAGATTTTTTCTCACCACCAGTCCCGGTGCTCGTCTACTTGGCGCGAAAAGGTGACTTTGCACAATTGTTCGAGGCTGTGCTGTCTCGGAAAGACATAGATATCAAAGTATCCGACAACAGTGACACGCTACTCGCCAATGCGACCAAGTCGCACAGTTGGGATATAGTGCGGGTTCTCTATCACAGCAGTAGGGTCGACGTACAGGCGATGTGGAGCTTGGAGCTGCAATATGAAGATGTCACCAATATGGCGGCAAGAGACGGCCGAGTCGAGCTTGTGTTTTTAATTCTTACCAAATACGCCCAGAGTTTTGGCGCGCATGAGTACCAGCGCCGGGCTATCAACGCTGCAGAGATCCTGGTCCAACGCCACATCGACAAAAACAAGAACCTCGTGGACCATTCCAGCAGAAATAAACTCATGGACTTTTGCGGCGGCCCGATGCTGCATTACATACTTCCGTGGTCTAGCGAGGCGAAGAGCACCCTGGTCAGCAACTACCTCAATCGTTTTCGGGATTTGGGCTGCGAGTTTGATTGTAGCAATGATTCAAGCAGCGCCGCTCTCATGTGGCTATCCGCCGCAATAGGCGACACAGCCGCTATATCCCGCCTTGCGTCACAGGGTGCCAAGGTGGAAGGCTGGGTCACTTTGGAAACCCCAAGGACAGGAGCATGTGAGGTCCCTCCGCCTATTTCTATAGCGGCCTTTCGCGGGGACATGGAAACATTCAAGCTGCTTGCGGAATTGGGTGCCTGTCTCGATGCCACATACTCCGAGGATGACGAAGGCTCTCGTGTTGCTCACTACACGAGCGATGAGGATACTACACCCCTGGCATTTGCTTGCAGATATGACAACAGAGACATTGCAAAACTTCTCATAGACAAAGGCGCCTACCGTGGAAGCCCGGGATACTTGCTGGCGGCTACTGTTGCACTGATAAATGGCAACACCGAGATAGTTGAGATGTTCATGATGGCAGGGCTCACTCCGAAAGACGAGCTACATAAATTCCATGCGTTGACACCGGGAGAATTATATCTACCTATCGATAACATCGCTCCTCTGATTTTGGCCGCCGTGGCCAACGGCTACGCCCCAACTCTCGAAATGATACTCAAGCACGAATACTGCACGCAAGGTGCCGAGAGGTCGAGCACGGGAAACCTGGACCTTGCGGTTCTGGCACTCCTCCACAAGTGCGATGCCAAAGGACTGACGACTGCGAGAACGGTCATGGGCCACGGGAGTGAAATCTTGGATGCTGGGAGCCTCGCTGACCTCCAAGAGCACTTTCGGAAGATATTTGGGGATCTTCGGCATTGGAAAAAGCGTTTCCTGGAACCCGTCAAGACTCTGCTTTATTACGAGCCCGGGAGCGAGGATCTTATTTGGCAACTCGTCAAGCACTCATTGCGCTACACGAAAGACTCAGACACATTAGAGGCAGTGACACGTGTTAAGGGGATTTATAATTTATTGCAGCAACGATGATCACCTGTCTGGATGTTGCCTCACCAAAAGACTAGCGTTAGTGACTTTTTCGAATATGAAAGCTGTAGAAGCTTCCGGACGGTTACCTGTAGTTAGGCATTCAGCGGACCGGCAGATCGAGGCAAGAAGATTTGAAGAACTTGGTAGGCTTTTCACAGGAGAAGCATTGTACTAGCTAGCCTGTATTTTAGCAATCACAGCCCATTGGAGTATACTCTCATTGTCCATGTCAAAGTCAAGTAGCCTAGACCGTTTGATGCAGCGTTTTAAGAGCTGTCTCTACAGGATATTCCCCGAGCGAGAACTAAGCGGGACAGCGCTCTAGTATGTCGATGGTGTAAACGCCAACCGACCACCGTCGATCACCATGATGAGACCATCGCAGTAGGAGCCGGCACGACTGGCAAGGTACAGTATGGTTCCTCCCATCTCCTCATCGCCGCCAAACTTCCTGGCGGGGATGTACATGGGCTGGTCGATCGACTCTGTCTCGGGGTTCCTGTCCCCGATGAGTTTTGAAGCCAGCTCTGACGGGAACACTATGAAGACGGGTTGAATATATTAGCATTTCCTTGAGATGGGGGGTGGTTGCAAATAAGAGAGAAAAGAGATAGGAACATATGTGACAATGCAGCAAAAAGCACTTACATCCCGGCGCAAGCCCATTGACTCGAATCCCATAGGGCACCAGCATCGTGGCAGCAACCTTGGTAAGCTGCAGCAGCGCGGCCTTGCTCCCGCCGTACGAAGGCGGCGACCTGACCGACTTGAGGTAACCCGCCACGCTGGCGTTGAAAATGACCTGGCTCTGGACCGACGGCGCCGTCCCGCCCGGCGTGACCGGCGCGCCGTACGTCCCCTTCTCCACGGCGGACTTGTTCCCCGCGTCCAGCAGCTCCAGGAAGCCGAGCATGGTAAAGTACGCGCCCGTGACGTTGACGTGGAACGTGCGCGTGACCTCGTCCATGTCCACCTCGTCGAACAGCGTGCGCCGCACCTCGGCGATGCTGATGCCCGCGTCGTAGCGGTTCGGCGGGCCGAAGGCGCCCGAGTTGGCCACCACGAGGTTGACGTAGCCGACGTCGGAGGCGACGCGGTCGACGGCGGACTGGATTGAGGGCTTGGAGGTGACGTCGCACTGGACCGGGATGACGACGTTAGATGCCGAGTGGCCGCACTCGGCCACGGCAGCCTCGAGGACCTCGAGCCGTCGGCCCAGGATGTACACCTTTTTGGCACCGTTGCTGACCAGCGCCTTGGTCATCATCAGCCCGATGCCCGTGCCACCGCCTGTTATGACGGCGACGATGCCGTCTACCCGGAAGAGGGACGCTGCCGATGTTGCTGATGCGTCGCCCATGATTATTTTGTTTCGAGTCGGCTTTGTGTTGGCTGTCTTGGCAGGTATACGGGTATTTTGGTATGATAGTTGTGACAGAAGTTTTGACAGCTTTGACACTTGACAGCGGGATTCAAGAGGCGTGACCGCCACCCTCTACATATAGCTTCCAATGTATGCGGAGTTTGGGGAACTCCGATCCGGGCAGCGGCCGCGCTTACTGCGTCCTGCATACGCCGCCTGCTCATTCAACACCCGGGCCGAGCCGCTAAGACGAAAGCTTGATGAGAAGCAACTTTGACGGTTCTTGCGGTGTAGACTGGAGACGGTGTGTCCTCCACGGCTTTAATGTAGCCAAACGGCCGTTATCGCCGGGATTGCAATGGTGTAGCTTATTTGGGATTAGTGATGTCTAGAATATCAGGCCAAGGCTGAATACTTACCTACTGTACCTACTCGTGCTGAATGCGCCCCAAGGATATCTACAGTACCTACCAAAAACCCTACTCAAGCAGGTAACAAACGAGCTGCGGCCCAATGCGAAGCCGGCAATATGTTGCATGCCATCAGAGATTATTTGTCTTTACATCACAATGATCACAACGACAGGTTCGGGTCAAGAATGGAATGCAGAAAGATATCATATCTGGTTTGCTAACAAAACTGTGGATCACGCTGACGTGACGAATCCTAAACATGCTATCACATCCTTAAGTCTGGACGAGCTTCGAGCGAGTGCCATTGGGCAAGATGACGGTGCCGTTTGCAAAGATCTTGAGGTCGCCCACTTGGACCAGTTCGGTATCCCCGAGGAGGCGGGAAAGATCACCTGCTGTTCCGGTGGCCGGAGTGCCAGCCTTGGCAGGCTGGGCCTTTGCGGGCTCAGCCGTTGCAGGAACTGCCTTTGCCGGCTCGACCTTTGCAGGCTCTGCGACCTTTGCGGGCTCAGCCTTTGCGGGCTCGGCAACCTTTGCAGGCTCGGCCTTTGCAGGCTCAGCGACCTTTGCGGGCTCAGACTTTGCGGGCTCGGCAACCTTTGCGGGCTCAGCCTTTGCAGGCTCAGCGACCTTTGCGGGCTCAGACTTTGCGGGCTCGGCAACCTTTGCGGGCTCAGCCTTTGCAGGCTCAGCGACCTTTGCGGGCTCAGCCTTTGCGGGTTCTGCCTTTGCGGGCGCTGCCTTTGCAGGCTCAGCAGCAGCACCGCCGCCACCGTTGTTCCTCCCAAGGCCTCTTAGTGTATCAATGAGGTTGACAAGACCGGAGAGGCCACCGCGGCCTTGTCCGGTAGCGGGAGTTGCCGCCTTCTCGCCCTCGGCGGGCGCGGCGACCTTTTCCTTCTCGGCGGGAGTGGCGGCCTTCTCGCCCTCGGCGGCAGCACCACCGGCAGCGCCAGCCTTCTTGCCATTGGCAGCCTCGCCAGTAGCTGGGGTGCCTGCCTTTTCGCCAGCGGCGGCCTCTCCAGCGGGCGCACCAATGTTGATGCCGGCCGCTCCGCCAACAGACGTGCTGCCGTCACTGCCTTTTGTGATGCCCAGGGCTCCGCCAAGGTTGCTGGCCCGTCCTGTTTTGGGGTCGATGATGATGCCGAGGTTGCCCTTGAACTTCTCCTCTCCCTCAGTCACGGCCTTGTTGCCCTCGGCCGCCCCTCCGGCCTCGGCCTCGGCTTCAAGGTCGAGCTTCTGGCCGTTTGCGATAATGGTTGCCCTGCTGGCAAGACCACCCTATCAAGGTTTGAATCTGGGTCAGCTAGTTGCTAATTGGCGTGGGGTATGGGTGTGATTGACGGGTTGACATACACTGTAGCGGCCGATAGAGGCAGCTGCCACGCTCGAGGCGAACAGCAGGGTTACTGAGGCTGTGTGAACGCGCATGGTGACTGAAAATTACTCGATCGACGAGTGGAACTGGGTACTAGTATGAAGAGTAGAGGGAAGACCGGTCCCTATGATTAAACAAATATATTGATAAAGAGGAAACCCAGAAAATACACCAGTGGAGATTGGGATGAGGTCAAGATCTTCGGAACATAGTTAAGAATGCGGAGGCATGGAGTATATATATATATATATGCACAATCTCGAGGCCTGGGGAAATGAATCTAGACCGATATCCTTGCCAGGGCTCAAAAACGGTGAGTTTCTAAAGGGGGATCAACATGCCATGTTGCATCGAGTACCAGGTCTACAGGCCCGTACTGTGGGTGACACCTTTGCTCATACGAAAGAAAAAGGGCAATAC
>JARHUK010000473.1:0-15031 GCA_031001725.1 Pseudopyricularia javanii
AGCTTGCATCGGGGAGGGGGCATAAGTAAGCAAAAGGGAGTTGGGAAAACAGGACTTTTTTTCTCTTTTTCTTTTCCCAACTGTTCAAGCAAGGTCATTTTCTGTTTTTGAATTCCATGATTTGTTTTTTTCCCTCTCTCTCTCCCTCTTTTTGTAGCTCCCTCACAAAGTCCCTGACCTCTGGCGCTTCCCGTCTTATCTGGTCATGCGGGACTCGGGAGGAACAACTTCTCTCTCCTAGCTTGGGGGATTTTTTAAACCGTATGCTATAATACTATTTTCATGTTCAATACCACAATCATCGCTGTAATGGTCAAGTAGCTCTCTCGTTTCTTGTATGGGACGCTCGAGGGGCTGTAGTCGGTCAGAATCCCAAGTCTTTCTTTGTTTTAACATGTTGTGATAACTGATCCAGGTGCATGCTCGGGACAAATCTAGAGTTTGTTTGAGGCTACCCGAGTAAAAAAAAAAAAGTAAAAAAAGAAAAAAAAAGCCTTCCGTATGATGTGAACCCCAACTCCTCTTCTCCTGCTGAGAAACGCCGATCCCCATGCAAGTGTTCCGCGGAAAGATAGTATACAAAGTCGACCAGAAGACCCGGTAGGAACCGCCGCCCTTTTCCTCCCCAAAGCCGCCGCACGGGCTGCTCAGTAGGGGGACACAACAGGAGATGCCCGTGTGCCTCGACGATGCGACATGCGACGCCACCCTCCTCTGAAAGAAGATGCCAAACTCTGGTTGGAAAATCGAGGCAGGATAGTAGGCTACCCAAGTGATTTCGTGTCGTGGATGGTACTTTTTTTTTCTCCTTTCAAGAGCCGGAAAAAGAAAAGAAAAAGCACCTCAAGAGCCTCTCGGATCCTCCCCCCGTTTCTCAACATGGTTGGTCACCATGATGCCCCGTATGCTCGAAACGAGAAAGACAAGGGAATGAGAAAGGTGTACTAGGGGAGTCGTGTCCCCGTTGAAGAAAACCCGGTTTTTAGAAGCCCCCCTCCGAACCAAAAACGCCAATGCCTCCCCGGCCCAAAAAGAAAAACAGCTCAGTAGAAGGACTCGACCATGGTGTCCTTCATGTTGGTGTTGATGTTGCTCGGACCCAGGCCCTCGCCCAGCCGGAAGACGCTCTCGACGACGCTCAGCTCCGTGGCCGTAGTGTCAAGCCCAGTGACGGCCATCCAGTCGTTGACGACCATGCCGGCGCCGACGACGTTGCTACCGCGGTTGATGGACCCTGCCACGAGCGGGACCTGCAGCAGGCTCGAGAGCTCGTCCTGGTCTTGGATCGACGTCTTGGGGTGTACGAGACCGCCCTGGTTGGAAAGCGACATGTAGGAGCCCACGAGGACGTTGTCGGCCACCGTCTGCCTGAAGACCTCGACGCCCAGGACGTCGGCGATAATCTCCTCCGTCTCGCGCTCCAGGTCCGGGTGCACGAGCGCGATGTGGTCGTTTGTCGCGATGACGTTGCCGAGCGCCGACAGGCGCTCCTCGATCCGCTGGATCTTGACCTCGTCCGGTAGGCTGTTTCGGAGGTGCTGCAGCTCCTGGTCCGTCGTCGTCGTGGGCACGAGCAGGCCCTTGCGGTTTCTGTACGAGCGCGCGGAAATTCGCCCCCCTGGTCAGCTCATTATCCTTTTTTTGGGCTCACACGACACTCCCTAAGCTTCCCAACACATTTTCGGCCAAACGTGAAGCTCACCCTGCTGTTAAACGTCCCACTATCCTCATGCCGGCGATCGTGGTTCTGCATATGGGGATGACGTCCTGGAGCTCCGCCTCGAACACGCTGTAGAAGTTTTCGCTCGCACCGATGGCGACGAGCGCGAATGAGTTGGTGAGTGTGGCGAAGACGCCGACCCTGGATTGTTGCGAAGGGACCGCGAGTTAGCACTTTTCTGTGGCCTTTGCGGTCGCGTGCGCATGGCCCATTGACTGAATGCGCATTGGGGGATGGGTTGCCAGTGTCGAAGCGGCGGCGGCGGCGGCGGCGGGCGGGGTATGGGAGACATGGAGACTATAGAGACTTACTCGTTGGAGTTTTCAAACTGAGCGCGGACCGCCATGATTGATGTGGTGATGTTGGATAGTTTGCTCTTTTTTTTCTCCTTTTTGGAAGCTTCAGAGGGCGACGGCGCAAGAACGTTGGTCTCTCTGGACCCTTTGCGGAAGTGTAGTAGTTTGCGGCAGCGGAGTGGTGGAACTGGGACTTTTTGCTGGAAATTTTCACCAGTGATGCCGCCGACCCCGCAGTTATTATAACCCATTTGATCTTATCGGGGCGGCTAGTGAGATGGCGAGGTCGCCGGACAGTGGAGTCGAGGGTCTTGCATTCGATGAGTCAGGACTTCTCATAGCGTAGTAATAATTACCGTGGGCCAGCAATGAATTAGTGATGGCTCATAATGAGTTTTGCCTCCCCCCTAACAGTCTGAATGTAAGATATTGCCCATTTCTTTGTCAGGCTGTGTTATCCCGTAACTAAATCAAGACATGACCATGTAATATCCGAATTTCCCCTAATCAACAGAGACCTCCCTTGGGTATGATATCAAATGAAGAACGCCAACGCGTGTACAGCCCCCGATGAATCTCCTGGGCCTGTCCCAAAAAAAAAAGAAATAGGAAAACGAAACAAAAACATCTGCCTGTGCCCGTACGCCCTTCGCCGTCATGATATGTACGTGTACTCCGGTAACAAAGAAATAAGAAAATAGCAAGATCCCCAACATGTAAAAACGACCACGCGTAAAAGATTGCAGGAATATCGTACAATGCATGAAAACTCATAGGCGTTCAATCCTTCAGAGCTTCATCCTTTGATCAAATCACATCAGATCGACAGAAGGTATGAACCGGGGCCCGGCGAACCCCCTAGCAACAACGCCTTGTATGTCAATGTTGTCAGATTCGACATGCGGGTTCCACATCTTGAGCAGAATGAATCTGCCCGAAACTGGCGGGTCGAAGCGTACGGTGCACTTGCTCCTGTCCTTTTCGACGAAGAAGCGAGCATGGGGAACCATCATGGTGCCTCCCACCGCCCTGACGGCCTCCTGCGTCGCTAGTTGGTTGGCCTCAATCGCTTCCTGCAACGAGATGCTCTCGCCTCGTTCTTCATTGTGGAGCACTATGTCATCGAGTTGATGCTCTTCCATCTGACCCCAGTCGTCGCTGTTGTCGCTCTCGAAAGGCAGTGACCCGATTCGGTTCGGCGGTTGGCGGTAACGGACACTGTGCTGCAAACTGTCGTCCTCGTCTTCGCTGCACTCAGTCGTGACTCTGAACGGTGGCGGCGTCGCGGTGAACTCGGACGGTATTTGCGCAGCCGTGCGTTCTTCATGCTCCTCGCGATTCTCCATAATGCTCATCACCCTCCGCCGCCTCCCCGAGATCCTCGTGGCGGGGACTCCATCCTCGCCATGCTGGATCGAGTAAGGGTACAAGTCATCACGCTCCAAGCCTTGTCGGTCCTTACTTTTGACACGGGCGTACTGGATTTGGTACTGCGCCGTCCGTGTGAGAAGCTCGTCTCTCTCCATCGACACAAATATCATTCCCTCACGAACCCTGCTATGTATGTCAGTCGGATGAGCACACAGAGCCATGCCATCGGCCAAAAATGTACAGGTTTTGGTTGTACTCACGGTGAAGAGTAGTTAATGGCAGGAGCTTTGATGATGAGCTCCTTGAGGCTGAAGACGGTTGCGCCCTGGTGCTGGAGAACAATGTTGCATCTGCTCCCCTTGGTACAGTATACTGAGTTGTCATCCTTGAGAATATTCTCTGCCGCATACGACGGCATTCCTTCTGTATAGTTGCCTCCGTCACAGCTCACAATCTCCATCATTAGCTTTCCGGGCTCGACCTGGCCGTATCGCCCGTACCTCAGCGTCCGTGAAGCCGCGGCTGGGCTTGCAGCCTCCAACTTTCGTCGTTTTGTGCGGCGGTTATCCTCGGGCGCATCTTGGGAATGGTCCGAGTTTGATACCAGAGGAGACGGAGGTTGATAAAGCCTAGAACTAGAGCTTTCCGTCAGAGTCCGCGGCCGGGAGTTGGTGTTATTGACTCTGAGATCCATGTCGGAATATGCCGACATGTCTGATGCGCCCGAGGTTAAAGTCGGCGGGTTGGTGGGAGCTTGCGGGCGAAACCTCTCAATTCCGGGATCCCTGTGCCGGATGAAGCGGCCGCCTGAGGGCATGTTCGGGCCTCGTCGAGATATGTAGTGACGCAGCGATGGGAGAGTGGCGGTCGAGGCGTCTCGACTCGTCGGCTCCTGCGAAAACCTCCGTTGCAGGCTGAGAGCTGCGGGGCTGCTGTGAAGGCTCCCTGAATTGATGTTGCTATTGGCTATCGCCAAGTCTTGTATGGTACGTCGAGCCCTGTCTACGGTATCGTTAAAGCGCTCTATGACGCGGTAGAGCTCTCCGGAAGGGCTAACTTCTTCTTCGGGACGGGATCGGTCATTAAGAATGGATCTAACGAGGTCTCCGGCAGACTGCCTGGGGCGACGTGGTGGATTCTGAGACTGAAGCACCCAATTAGTGGCGGATAAAAGCGCCGGTATGCCAAGTGAGCAAGCAGCCAGAGGTGGCTGACCCCAGACTGTGGTGAATCTGGCGTGGGAAGCCTTCTTTTGTGCCTACACAATGTGACGCTTACCATCAAGGAGCACAAAGAACCGCGGGGTAGGCTCTGTTGATCGCAGAGCGATTCGATACGTGGTTCTTTTCACTATTTCGCTGTCGCTTTGACAAGAGTAGGTCGCTGTCGTCTAGAGTCGGGCTGGGGCTAGCCGGCGAATAGGCTGTCGGACAGGTCGATTCGTGTCTCGAGTGAACAGCTGCAGCTATCGAGTCGGATCTTTTGGTTGATATAGATATTCGATATTGTCCGTCGGGCGGGGGACAGATCGAAGTTCGGCACACGGTAAATGTTTATCACACAAGGTTGTTTTGCGTGTTGTGCGAAGGATGAGGATGTTGTAGGAACATGAAGGGACGGGATGATGGTGGTCACTGGTGGGGGGGAGTTGGAAGGACCTACTACTACTAAGCGGCTGGCATGACGAAGCACCCACACTGTGTTGACGTGCACAAGTGCCACTTAAACATGCGCGTCGTCAGTTCGATTCTCGACTCGTTCTGGCTACATAATCACAAATTCTACTCGCTTCGATATTACTGTTGTATGAATCAGAATTACAGCCTTTTTGAGCATACATATTGCTGTCATGGTCACAAAAGAAACAGCACCTACAAAAACAGGCCGAGGTGGTAATTAACGAGTTTGGAAGGTACCTGACGAGCCGTTCTGTGGGTCCAGTAGGCACAGTGCCCGCCTGTCGAAAGGGCGGGAGCAAGCACCTCTACGGCTGGAGTTGGCGGGTATCTTCAGCTGCTGCTTGCGGCTTGGTTGATCAGACAGGCTACGTTCCATTGTTTGCTACCGAAGTTGGTATGATGATCGTTAAAGACGTGGTAAACCGGCATCCGCTATCACCTGCTCGTCGGCTCAAGTTTCTGCGCACGGCGATCCCAGAATAACAAACATATATCCAGTCGTCAACCCGTTCTTGGCCGGCAATCACTTCACATCCATCTCACTCCTAAAACTAAAAATCTCCACAAGCTTCACGTTCACTGCATCTGCATCTGCATCTGCATCTACATCTACATCCGCATCCACATCCACTACCACACCCGGAACTAGCTCAACCACTTCATAGCCAAGACCTTATGCGCCATAATTCTTTGATCTGCGCCCGCGTCAAGATTCAAACACACAACCCATAATACCAAAGACGAGGAGGACTCGTGCAATTCGGCTCTTGCCATGGATGACGCAACAAAAGCAGCGGTAGCGGTGCCACCGGCGCAGGCCGTTCAGCAGACCGGGGCTATGCCACAGCCCGGCACCAACGGCGAAGCGCAACTGGTAAGCGGGATCAGTGCAGGTAAGTGAGCGACGAGGCTGCAAGCCATTCATCTCCATCTCCTCTCTGGTCATGGATTACCAGCTGACCTGAACCTTTGCACCTCCGCCGCTAAAGACGAAATCGCCCTCTATGATCGCCAAATCAGGCTCTGGGGAATGCAGGCGCAGGAGAAAATTCGATCAGCGAATGTCCTCCTCGTCACCGTCAAGGCGCTTGCCAACGAGATTGCCAAGAACCTGGTTCTCGCCGGTATCAACTCACTAACCATTGTCGACCACGAGGCCGTCACCGCCGTTGACTTTGGCGCCCAGTTCCTGCTGTCCGAGGACGAGGGCCACCTGGGTATGAACCGCGCCGAGGCGGCCAGCGCCAACCTACGCAAGCTGAATCCCCGCGTCAACGTCATTGTCGACAAAGAGGACATCCGCACCCGAGGGCCCAGCTACTTTCAAAACTTCAGCGTCGTCATCGCCACTGATCTGGACCCTGACGCCTACAACATCATCAACCTGGCCACGCGCATCGTCAACAAGCCCTTCTACGCCGCCGGCTCGCACGGCTTCTACGGCTACATCTTCGCGGACCTGATAGAGCACATCTTTGTCATCCAGCGCGATGAAGGGAACGTCGCCACCAAGCTGCGGGCCGAGTCCGGGACACGTGATATCATCGACGTACAGGTGCGTAAGGAGGGCGGCAAGTCAATCGAGCGCGTGACCAAGCGCGAGCGCTACTCGACCTGGACGCTGGCCGACGTCGCGCCTTTGCCCGAGGACTACCGCAAGTCCCCCCGCAGGTTGCGGGCCGTCACGCCCGTCCTCTCGTGCCTCCGCGCACTGTTCGAGTTCCAGCAGGAGAAGGGTCGCGCGCCCGCGCTCAACCGCCGCGAGGACCTCGAGAGCTTCACGACACTGGCCACAGAGCGGCATCACAAGCTGGGCCTGCCCGTGTCGACGCTCAAGTCGGAGGTGCTGCGCAGCTTCCTACAGAACATTGGCAGCGAGCTGGCGCCCGTGACGGCCATCCTCGGCGGCCAGCTGGCGCAGGACGTCATTAACGTACTGGGCGCGTCGCAGGCTCCCATCCAGAACACCCTAATTTTTGACGGGACTACGATGGAGGCCAACATGTACCCCCTGCACCCCGCTGACGACCAGCTTGGCAGTGGCCAGCTTCTATTCTCGTCGCCAGCGGGCGTCCAGTTCGCCGTGGACAGTAGCAACGCATTGGCTGCCGGCGTGGTGCCCGGCGTGGTGCCGGGCGCCATAGTCCCGGATCCGTCGCTGGTGATGATACCTCCAGTTAACATGGCGGGCACGGATATGAACATCGGCCAGTAAAGGGGAAGAACGAGACAAAAGTCAAAACCAGAAAATACGGATTTTTGTATTGTGTTATTCTCAATGGGTGCTACCTGGACCGTGTGGAAAGGACAGCGGCAAACTTGGGCTCAGGGGCGATAGAGGCTACCCACGTAACAACCAGGACATCTGGCATCACATGTTGATCTGGACAATAAATTCAAACCGAAAAAGAATTAAAGAAAGGGAACCGGCCATGATTCATATCATTGACTAAAGATGCGCGGCAAGTTCGAGGTCTGATATCTGGATTCACTTCAGCGTGTCGCTTAAGCCCGGAGTGGGAGATCTTCTTAGACATGTCTCTTGCCCACACAAACCATAGGCTCACGTTATACAATAATTGATGAATTGCTGGCTTGAGCACTGGATGAGGCGCAGTAATGGAGATGTCTCATGATATACAGAAGAACCGACTTGATACGGTGACCCGGGGTAAGTAGCGAGGGCTGTGCCGGCTGCTATGGTGAGTCACGACACGAAGCAGCGCCCCAAGGCTGTTGCAACATGGTATGTACTCGGTTATCTGCAACCTTTTGAGCCCAACGGGACAGTCCAACGGGGACGGTTGTCAAAGAATCACGGGTGAACCAAAACTGCCCACAACCTCCCAAATCGAGAAAGTCAGGGTCCAGCTGTGATGTGATGTCAAACCCACAAGCAGATCCCAACTGGGGTTGTACTCGAATCGTTTTCCCGTGGCTGGCATTGCAACGCATAGGTGGCTGAACCCTTAACGCCTGCCAAAAGTCAGTCAGTTCTCGCGATTCGCCACTGGTTGAACCCCACTTTGCGTCAACAGGTGAAGCATTCCTGTTTTTTTTTTGTTATGTTTTTGTTTTTGTTTATTTTTTTTTTGTTCTTGTCGGCGGTCTTTTTTTTCTTTGGTCCATGCATAGAAGACCAATGGGATCTTTACAGTAGTCATCTCCGTTAGATGCCCGGGCACCTTGCCTAAACCAAACCGAGGACTGGAGATCTCGAGGCGCCTTGGGCGCGTGCATATGCTGCCAAATTGCGAGATAATTTCGTAAAGGTGGTCCTGTGCTTCTAGCTCTTCTACCGGCGACAGGGAATCCGCCGTCGCGTCTTTTCCCAAGTTTCGACCACCAACTATCATGCGCTAAAGTGCAAGGACGTTCCTTTTTTTGATGCTCATCGCCAACAGCCAGACGCCTCTAGTTCATCCCGCATTTTACTTTCCGCCAAAAACTGCACCGTGTCGTGAGAAACAAAACAAAACGACAAAACAAAAAGTCGAAAAAGATCAGGCTTCGGTTCAGAACCCTGTATTGCCGTTCTTCTTTCTTGTTTCGTTCCCGTTACAACTGCTCGGAGGGCGCACGGGCGAAACCTTGCTTTTCTCCTCGACGCGGTACCGACCTGTGGTGACCGGGCTCTAACTCGAACTGGCTTGACTGGACCAGCTGGGACTAATGGGGAGCGGGAAGACGCAAGATCGTTGTTGACACTCGGGCTTGTCGGGCTGCCTGAATCCCACAGCCCCCCCAAGCTACCTAACCTAACGACGAAATTGCCCTACCTTTGTACCCCGGCCCACCGAGAAACAAGAGGCTGGCTTGTTGGCTTTGCGGCTACTTTCCCGCCCAAGCAAGGTCCCTAGATGCATGCTGCTTCCACGCCGACACTTGCCTTAATTAGCAGTAGAATCATCGACTCGAAACCTTAACGCATGATGCTAAGCTCGACGGCCAGGGGCCAGGCCTCTAGTATCTCTCCCTCCCCGCCACCACCACCACCACAACCCGACGACTCCTCTATATCCCAGTCCTCCCGCCTCGAGCCGCAGCACTCTCGTCGTGCTCTGTACCCCAGCCCAACCATTCACCCAGCGGATCCCGCGGCCCCTGCCCTGACGACGCGTCCCGCCCACAATGACGGCTTGGGAATAACCACCGCAACCACCTACGAGGACCAGCAGCAGCAGCAGCAGCAACAGCACCGCCACCAACCACAATATACCACTGGGTCGTCTGCTCACCACCGCAGGAGGCAGTCCTCCTCAACCCAGCCGTTGACCACGCTTCATCGCAGACAGCAGTCCAGCACCAGCCTACTACCGCTGGCCCTGATCAACCGAGCAACATCCCCCGAGCGTAGGCAGCAGCCGCCCTCCCTGACCATCGACATGCCTTACACCGGCGAAGGGAAGAGCGGCCGGTCGTCGAATATGGCAGCCCGAAGACGCGGGGAAAGCAGTGTATCCTCGCCTTCAAGCATACGGGGTGCCGATGCGACCTCGCCGGGGAAGGAGTGCACGCCAACATCGCCCGATCTAACTCCGACACGGGGCAACAGGATTTCGACGTCAAGCGAAGGCCAGTCTTCACCAGCCTCGTCCCGGTTCGGATTCCTCGCCTCGCTATCATCCCGGCTCACGCAGTCATCCTCCACCAAGCCTAGCGAGGCATCCACCGCCGCTGCCCAAGACGACATATCGACCCTGGACATCGAGGCAGCGCTGTTCCCCGGCGGCACCCCGGCCCCAGGTGACACCTTCTCGCCTGCCGCCTACAAGAACCTCCAGGTGAACGCGGTCAGCCTCGCCCGCCGCATGCAGGCGGCCTACGTGGGCCAGGCCAAGGTGCTACGTGAGCTAACGGCCGAGCGTGAGGCCGAGCGCGACGAGGTGGAGGAGGCCGCGACCCGCGCCGCGCACCTCAAGATGCAGCTCGAAGACATGGCCCTCAAGGCCTCGGACCAGGAGCGTGCCATGCGCGAGCTGCTGGACGAGCTGGCGGCCGAGCGGCGCAAGACGGCCAAACTCCTTGCCGCCGCCGGTGGTGTCACTTCGAACAGGGGATTGTCCCACGCCGCCGCCCCGCCATCCGAGGCCGGCTCCGTCGTCGAGGACTTGGACGTCGACGCGGCGGTCGAGGAGCACCAGTACCGGCGCCGCATGAACAACTGGCGCAGCAGCGGCGGCGCCGATAGCTTCGACACCACCGACGACGACAGCATGGCCGAGAGTGAGAGCGTCTTCTCGCGCTCCAGGAGCTCCACCACGGACGGGCTGGGCCCTGCATTTGCCAGGCCACCCTCCATGGCCACCATGGCGCCACCGCCGGCGCCTCCCAAGGCTGGCCCAAAGTCTACAGGCGTGCTGCCTCAGCGGTCGGCCCCGACGCCGCCACAGAAGCAGCAGTCCATGACGGCGTTTCAAAAGCTGGTCCGGAACGTAACCTCTGGCTCGGCGGTGGATAACGCGGCCTGCACAAACTGCCGCGGCCAAGATTCCAGCGTGGCGTGGGACACAGTCGGGCTCCTCAGGGACGAAAACAGGGCCTTGAAGGACCGCGTCGGCGCGCTCGAGGGTGCGGTCGAGAGCGCTCTTGACTTTGTGAATGGAGTAGGACTGTGAGGAGTATTTTGCGGAGGGGCTGAAGCGACCTGTGGTTCGGCTTTTAGTTCACGCGGGCTGGCGGCGTTTGCTTGGATTGATGGTGGTGAACCTGCACACGGGCTTCCTGGAAACACTGCGTTCTCTGTGTTTTCTCCCCTATGAATTAATGATAGAAGAGCACGGCAACATGCCGCCTTATGAATCCCTCTTTAGCATGTATCACATGAGCGCTAGAAATAGAATCTTTTAACACACTGAACTCTTTTCCCCTGTGAAGTTCGTAAAGTGCATTCTTTCCACCCACTGCCTTGCATTGGTTTTCCATTTTCAATAGCTGTCACATGTTACTAGTATAGAACTAGATGATCGCTTCGGTTTGCCCCCTCTAAACCGGCTAGCACGCCCTATCGTTCCAATAGGCAACCACCCTCCAAGGTGAATAGTTATTATCAGAACAGGGAGCCCGTGGGCTCTGCGTGCCATGATAACCAACGAACTGCTTGCCTGGCAGACACGAGAGAAATGAGAAACAGCTTTCAACTCGATATTCCGACCGCTCTCCATCTATAAACAACAGAGCGTGGAGATATATGCTCCATTTAGTCCAGCAAAACACTCAGGTATGCATGTTGAAACATTCGATGACAAGCACACGATCCGATTTCCTGTCTAAAAAGCCCAGATATGTACACAAGAACAACGCCGTTTTGCCCAACAGTTGCCTCAGTGGTGTTCCTCTGCGTGGTGGTCATCGTTGAGGAAGAAGTGCTCGTAGGCGCAATAGGCCGCAAAGGCAACTGTCGCGGTGCCCAGGCCGGGCAAGGCGCCCTTGAACCTGTTGAAGCGGCTGAACTGCCCCGTGTACCGCCATGCCTCCCTTTAACAAGAAAACCAGGTGCAATGTCAGCTTTTTGGTCCGTGATTCCAGAGCTTGAATTTGCTCTAGAGAGTCCAAAAGGGGAGAGGGATGGAAACTGACGCTCGCTCCCAGGGGTCGTATCGCTTCTTGGTGGCCGCCTCGACGTAGGCCTTCATGTCAAAGCCGGTTATGTTGGGTTTGCCGTGCTGGCTTGACCTCAGTATCCTGCAGTGCGAGAGTATGCCGATTCGGTTAGCAGACTGCCATGGTTCCGGCCCTCGGTATGTTGTGGACAGACGATTGACGGGATCCGGGAGAGCGGCTCGTCGTACCTTGAGGGAAGCATGTTGGGCCGGTTTGCACGCTCGTTGCGGCGCGGTTCGACTTAACAGTAACCCAATTGGGAAGGAACTTTGTGATTGAATTGTCTTTTTAGTCGTCGTCGACGTCGCCGCCGTCGTATCGTGATTCGGTATTGGACTGCAGAGGCGACCTCATGACGCTGGGTCAACGTTCGCTGCCCGCCGAAAGTGACGATGGAGCACGGACCTCCTAAGCCCATGACAGAGCGCCCAGTGTGACTAAGCGATTGTCGCCAGCAGCTTGAATCCCTAAGTCCAGCATCGTTGTCTATTCGAACCTGGCAATGCCATCCGTGCTGCCTTTCTTCAAACGCCCGTATTCTTCAACTCTACTGATTTTATTTTAACAGCAAAAAAAAAAAACAAACTTACACAACATTCAAGCTCTAACCGGCCCTTCGATTCACCAACCTAGCAGGGCGGAGGACCAAAGAAAGCGACCGAAACGTGACTGACCCCTTTCCCATCGCGATCGCACAAGGCGCGACAAGCCACCACCACCCGGTACCACGGGAGGACCTCGACCGAAAATCCCACGTACTTTGTTTGGTTCGACCCATGTACCGACCTCGTCACACCGATCCATCGACAAAACCGAGGAGCCCGACCACAACTGTTTCTACCACTACGATCGCCACTTTGACGGGGACGGCTGCGCCGAGGTAGCGACGACCGGGAGACAACGAGAAAAAAAAGAGCAGCCCCAAAAAAAGACACTCGAGATAGCATGCCTCCGCCGCCCAACAGGTTCCCAACCGGGCCCACCACCATCTCGCCCTACCAGCACCAGTTCCCTCCACAACACGGCCAAGGCCACGCCGGCGGCCACCCCCCGCCGCTGGGCAACCCGGCCTACATCAACCCGAACGGCCAGCTGAACCCCTTCGCCGCGAATGGGGCGCTGAGCCTGGCCGCGAGCCTGAACGCCGCCACCGGTGGCTTCGGGGTCCATGATGCCTCGGGTCTAGGGAGCCACGCGGCGCGCCTGGGTTTCTCGCAGGGCGCTAGCCTGCAACAGCAGCAGCAGCAGCACCATCAACAGCAGCAGCAACACCACCCGCAACAGGGCCATGGAGGTGTTATGGGTGACCAACCTACTCGCAACCAGACAAAAGGTCGCATACGAGAGGTCTGGAAGCACAACCTACACGATGAGATGGCCGTGCTCAGAGACCTGATAGAGAGGTACTCGTACATATCGATGGTGAGATATAGCGCCCCCGCTAGGCAGCATGAGGACGCCTCAAAAATGCCGTCGCAGTATTACTGGTGTCAACAATTCTATAGGCTAACGTCGTTGTGTCGCCCAGGACACAACTTTTCCTGGCGTTGTCTGCAGGCCGATGGGCTCGTTTAGATCCAAGAAGGATTACCACTACCAGTGCCTGCGAGCCAATGTCGACATGCTCAATGTCATCCAAATAGGGATAACTCTGTTCAATGAGGATGGTGAGAACCCTCCGGCGCGTCCAAACACGACGGACATCACCGAGCTGCTTAGTACCGCCGGGCGGAGGAGCGCACAGCAGGGGCCGCTACCCTACACGTGGCAGTTCAACTTCCAGTTCTCGCTCAAGGACGACATGTACAGCCAATCGCAAATCGACTCGCTATTGCAGGCCGGTATCGACTTTGTGGCTTTGGACCGCGACGGCATCAACCCGAACGAATTCGCGTCACTGATGATCTCATCGGGGATGGTGTGCGACGAGAACATCTCGTGGATCAGCTTCCACAGCGCTTACGACTTTGGTTATCTGCTCAAGCTTCTCTGGTGCAACATGCTACCGGAAGACCAAGACGAGTTCAAGCAGCTGCTGAGGTTGTTCTTCCCCAACATATACGACGTTAAGTACTTCATGAAGCACCAAATGAAGCCTCTCAACGCAATAGGGTTTCAAGGGGTCGACGGCGCCATCGTAGACGCTCTGCAGAAGTTCGACCATAAGTCAACATTGGAAACCTTGGCCGAAGTGCTCAAGGTGAAGCGCACAGGCCCCGCGCACCAGGCCGGGTCAGATTCCCTCCTTACCGGCAGAGCATTCTTCCAGATGCGTGAGAAGGTGTTTGGCGGCAAGTTGCCAGAAGATATCCTTGGACAGGTGTGGGGACTGGAAGATCCGGAGCCTGCACAGTCTCTTGCGGCTGCCAACGCAGCGGCTGCTGTAAACCAGGGCGACGGGACGGCAAACGGCGGGCAGGGTCACCACATGCAGCACCACCAGCAGAACGGCCCCAGCACGCCAAATACCGTCTCGGCTAGCCTGGTGACGACTCCGGGTGCGGTGTCGCACTCGCACAACACCAACGGGATGGGCACAGGGGGTATGGGGCCGATGACACCCGGCGGAGGAGGCGGCGCGTTTGGCCATTTTGCGTATCCAAGCCACCAAAGGTAGAATCCTGGTGACTTTCCAGGCCATCACCAGTCTAATTTCAATAGGACTCGCGGCGGGTCCTATTATGGCCACCCCGGGCAGCCCTGGCACAGACCGGGCCACCCGCTTTCTTACCCGCCATTCACACAATACACACCCTCAGCCCTGTCATCGCAGGCAGCGGGATTCTCATTCTCGCCTTCGTATGAATTTCCGAACCCCCTCACTCAAACCGGCGCTGCTCGTGACTCAAATGCCCGTGGCGTGACGCCGCCGCCGCCGCCGCAACCTCCGACCTCTGTACCCGCTCCCGGAAATCCACCCAGACCTGTCCTCCGAGGTTCTGCCCAGTCATGGAGTGGGCGGTTCCGAACGAGGTCCCGGCCAAGATCTTCCGATATGACCACGCAGCGATCTAGGCACCCGCAAACCAACCATCGGTGGTCTGTGGATCTCTCTCCGAGGCCAAATTGGACTTGAAGCCGCTCGCTGGAACTTGCCTCGGCGAGATCTACGTTGCGGTTTTCAACTATGTCGAATTTTTCCTTATCCACGAAGTCATCGAAGGCTCCCAGATGGGAGTAGATTTCTCTTTCTCTCACTCTCACTCTTTACCCCCATCTCTCTGTCTTTTCTTTTGTTTTTTTTTTGGAGACACTTGTTTAGAGTAAGCAAACATGGACTGGGAATGGATTAAGGGCGTTGCGGTTGCGGATGGGATGGATGGGGGGACGCGTTGATAAGAGCAGGGCGGGCTAGACGGGAG
>JARHUK010000476.1:0-11046 GCA_031001725.1 Pseudopyricularia javanii
GGAGGTACCTTGCCCATCCATGGAAGAAACCCACCTTGACTGCAGCCCCGGCTTTCCAAAGCAATTACGCAGGGTCTTTCCCGATTCAACTCGCCAGAAAAACGCCAGGATTATGCCTTGTTTTTTTTTCTCGACGCCCGATGCGGGCGACGGCTTGTGGCTTTGGTGAAACGGGGCCACTCCTTGGGGTGAGCGGATGGTGGGTTGAAACTTGGTTGCTATGAGGACTTTTAACAGGACTTGGTTGATGACGTCGTGTCACCCACACCAAGTTTGAATGTGGACTGGAGACTTGAGAGTCCAAGCTACGAGAACTAGATTAAGATTCTTTTTTCTTTTATTCAAGGATGCCATGACAGGGCCGCCCGGCGCCATGATCGGCGACACAACCCTTTGGGAATGGTGGAGTGAGCACACCCACCCGAGAGTCCATCAGCGTCTGGACTCGCTAGCAGCCAGCAATCGGATTACTACAGTGCAGGAAAAAAAAAACAGTTGCATCATCGCGGTTATAAAGTCATTCATTTTGAATGTGATGAACCTGAGAGTTGTACGTAGTAGACCGTTAAGGAACGTATGATAAAAAAAAAGGCACCCCATTTCACACCCAAGCGAGTTACCCAGCTAATAAATTACCTAGTGGGCCATCTCGGTCACTTGTTTATTATCCCAATAAACGCCTCAACGGCAGCCAGATGTCTCTGCCTAGCCTACCAAACGGGCGCCGTTCGTGTATAGCGTATGCCTTAGCCATAGCGTATGCGCTTATTTCAGAAGGAAACGGAGAGACCTAGCCCAGACCCTTCTTTTTACAAAGTTACCCCATACATTACTAGGTGCTCAAGGTAATTACTCCGTACTCGATAGTGAAGAACTTTCTGGATATCTCTGATCTGGATGCTATGATGTAATTAATAACTGTCGGTAAGCGGCCAGCAAAAGCTCCAGTGCCCCGCTAGCCTTTTTCGCGGGTAAATGGTTGAGTGGGGCAGCAGGATGCAGGATGCAGGGTAGGAAAAAAAGAAGCAATAGCCTGGCTGGCTAATGCATCCTACAGGTAGCCTGCATCAAGATCACCCTCCATTTACGCCATAGGGCTTAATAGTTGAACCCTTTGTATATGGTGGACAGGAAAAGAGTCCGAGAGCCTTTGGCTTGGATCGAATCGGAACTCTGTATGTTAGGAAGATATTGTCCAAAGACTTTGAACGTACCGCTATGCTCCATGCTAGGAACAATAAAGGGCCCCATCGCTGGCGCTTGTGTTGTCTCTGGCCATTGTTCGGGGGCGTACTTGACTTGGTCTTGTGTACAGAAATAACTCTACTTATTACTTCGTAGGCTGATTTGATTGTTTTTGATGGTCCATCCATCCGAAATAGCCGCGAGCATCTGAGCCAGTTTTAGGTCTGATTATCACATGACACCAGCACAGTCCGTCAACCCTAACCCTCCATACAACTACAAATGAACTGTCAACTGTCAATGGCAATGGCACACGACAGTGGTGCACGTCCCGCCGGCGCTATGCTGACTTTCCCTCCTACCCCAAACTGTCATCACATGGGCCAAACAACGACACGCCTTCAGTGCTTCACCAACATCACCAGACAACCACCCAATGCAACCTATCTGAATCACTGCTGGACCCTTGCGCCATGTGGCCAATTCCAACATCCATCATCTCTTGCTAACCGACAGCGCCGTAATTTTGCTTTGCTATTAATTCTAATTCTAGTTCCACATTCCCAAGACGCCCTTCTATTCCATTCCCAACCATTCATTCTCCATGGCCCGCCTCTGCTCTAGTTTCCGACGCCCTAGGAAATAAGCTTCAAACTTGGCAGAGACTTACTTGCTTAGCCTCAGCGTTCTAGCCGGCCTATTCCTCCTCCTCCTCCTACCCCTACCCCTATTCTCAAACCCTACTCGGCATCTCCCAATGGCCTCCAAATCATCCTTCCTGCCGCGACTTGGTATCTTCAGCGACACCTCCTCCCCCTGGGCAAGCCCGCCTGGATCCTCGAGCACGCCGCTGCGCACTAAGCGCAGCGAATACGACCTCGACGACCTGTCCCCGCGCCCAGACCCGAAGCGACAGCCTGCAGCCCCCTACAGCGACCACCTAATGCCCAGCCCTACAACGCCGGACACGCCGCCCAAATCCGGCAAATCCCACGTCATGTTCTCCGGCCCGCCGCCGCCCATCGCCTCGGCGCGCCCGAGGAACGCAGCACCCGCCCCGGAGGAGGCTCACTCGGCCACCGCTGCCGCGACTTCGGCCCTGTACGGCCTGGGCAGCGCCCTGTTCAGCCGCCGCAACTCCGCCGCAGGCTCCGCCTCGTCCAGAACCCAGGACAGGGCGGCCCCACAGTACGAGCAGGACGCGGTCTGGCACGGCCTCAGGCGCCGCGAAAAGGCCCTGCAGCGCGAGGCCCAGCGCCTCCTCGACTCCCAGGCCAGCGGTCTGTTGGCCGGCCTCGGCCGCCCCGCCGCCGACGATCATGCCGCTACGCCATCCGGAAGTGGGAGCAGCTCGCCCGACGCGAGCCGCCGCCGTGGCAACGTCTCGCAGTCCCGGCTGAGCATACTCGACCCGCCGACGCAGGCCAACGACCGCGGCGAGGTCATACCCGTGCGCCAACCGCGGAGCAGACCGACGGGGCTGCGCGGGGCGCGCGCGGGGCTCGGCCGCACGCTGACGCTGCTCGCCGACCTCTGGGCCGAGGAGGACGCCTGCCTGGCCTCGGCGCTGGGCCAGCGCAAGGCCGCGCTCGTCAAGGTGCGCAGGATGAACACGCGCAGGGAGGGCCTGCTCGGCGAGCTCGGGGCGCTCGAGTCGGACGAGGAGGAGCCGCTGGCCAGGGAGCTGCGGGACATCCGGGCCGAGCACGCCGTCGTCTGCAGGCAGGTCGAGGAGCTGGAGGAGAAGCTGGCCCTGCTGAAGAGCAGGCAGAGGCGCATGGAAGACGACATGTCTTCGTTGGCGAGCCGGCGCGAGGCCGGGCTCAGCGGTTATCGTGGGGCGCTGAAGGAGGTCGATGCCAAGTTGGCGAGCGTGCTGTCGCGACCACCTGTAAAACCCCTGGATGTCTCGGCTTTCGAGGAGGCCGCCGAGGATGCGCCCACCGGGGGTCTGGAGTTCCTAACTTTACATCCCGAAAGGAGGACTGCGGCCATGGCGATGGAGTGGTGGGACAACGAGGTCACCATCCTGGAGCGGCGGAAGCAAGCGGTCGACAAGGAGCGGCTCGCATTGGAAGAAGGCGTTGAGGTCTGGGCCTCGGCTACCAAGCTTATCACCGACTTTGAGTCGGAGCTGCGCGGCCGGATCACGGCCGGCGAGGACGGCGGTGGGCAGCAGCAGCAGCAGTCACAGGAGGATATCCTACGAACACAACTGGCCAAGATGCAGACTGTCATCGCCGGGCTCGAAGAACACCTGCAGTACGTAGAGAACAATGGCTGGAACCTGCTGATATGTGCCATAGGGGCAGAGCTCGGGGCCTTTAGGGAAGCATACCTGGTTCTGCGGAACGCCATGGCCGGCATGGGTATCGAGGTGGACGACGACGCCACGCCCCGGCTTGCGCGCTCGGCTGCAGACGCACGGGCCGCTGACACTGAGACCTCGTCCAAGGACAAGGGGAAGCAGGAAAAGGAGGCGGACGATCGCGGCGCCTTGCTGGAGCTGCACAGCCCTCAAGCGGAAGAGGGCGACAACGCGGTGCCTCTGGATCTCCTGGTGGATCATGGACATGGTAGCGAGAGAGAGGAGAGACGCAGTTCCCCCAGGAGAGGTGCCAGTCCCAGTCTGGACAGGGAGGAGAGCGATAATGAAATACCCGCAGAGTTCCTCAGGGAGCACCAGGATTAGAGCTTCTGATTCCGAGTACATATCAAAAGGGCTGCGTTGCTATGGACTCTGTATACACGCCAACGTCTATCTACCGACGGTCTAGACAATAATGAAACCCGGCAATGTGATCTGGTCCACAAAGGTAAGCATTGGACCAAGATTGATGAATAACTTTGAGTTCCTATGGTTTCCAAGGCCAGCGAAAAAACTTTTTCAACGAGCCCCATATCCTAGACAGGCGATCTTTCTTCGTGTAAGCCAAGAAGACACCCAACCCTGTCAGCAAAACTCCGGTAATCCCACACACAATCCCGATCACCTCGGCCGGGGTAAGCGCGTCGCGATACGCGTAGTTCTCTATTTCCGTGCCTTCCATGTCGAAGAACCGCCTTGAGTTCTCAGCTTCGCCGCAACAGCCCGGTCCGCCGCAACATAATTTGTTCTTCCTACACCAGGTGACCGTCGCCTTTTCGTTCCTGTCGCCTGCGATGTTGGCAAGAGGTTTCCGAGTCAACAAAACCTTCATGAGGCCCCTTTACCCTGAATATTTCCTTTTGCCTGACGAAGAAGATAAATATCAAAGAGCAAAAGAAAAGACTCAACTGTTTGGGCACGGATCGTCACAAGCCCCGGTCCCTTTCCAGTCTTTGCTCAAACAAGCGCCGCGGTACATCTGACCCTGTGTCAGGGCGTAGCAGACGCCTTTACCCAGGCACACGTCCTTGCCATCGCAGCAGTAGCCCTCGGTCTCGAGCTTGCAGGCGGTAAAGTGGTTCGCTACGCGCCCGCCTGGGAAGTAGCAGGTCCCGGCGGCCGTGGACAAGGAGGCGAGTAGTAGGGATGTAATGAGGCAGGCTATCGAGTATAGGCGGAACACCAGCATTCTTGCGGATGGTTGCTGCTATTTCTACTGTTAATGCTTTTCAACTCGTATTGTACTTTCAGGGGGCGATTGTCGGGCGATTGTCGTTGGCGGAACATGAGAATGATGGCCTTGATGAGGGCTTTGTGATCGCAAGACCCTCGGTAGAACAAGAGGCTTTCAGCGCCTAATAAGTAAGAAAATAGCGGAATATCCATAAGGCAACCATAAAACCGCCACATGCGACCACACTGAACGAGAGCCTTGCGGCTCAGGGCACCGCAGGGATGAACCATAGGGACAACAGCACAGCATCCGATAGGGTGGTGCGCGAACTGATCAGGTCGGAGCAAAGTCTCCAAAAAAGATCAACAGCCGCACATGCACGCACTGGCTGTCAACTCTGTATCCTGGCCAGTGAGAACCTTGTAGCCGCAACCACCATGGTCGGAGACTTGCCATAAGCCGAGTTCCCGCTTGTGCCGAATAGCAGTGAGGCTGCGCCTAGATACGCCATCTTCTTGGCCTGAACATAGCCACGGCGGCACAGTGAAGATGGGAGTAGAATGGGCAGCAGTGAGTGAAGGTGACATGAATGCAACGTCGGGTCTCTGCTAGTACAGCGATGTACCTTGGCCCCCAAGTATGGGAACCAAGTAACCAGGTACATACCTGATGTGGGCAGGTACCTAGGTAAGGTACCAGGTAGGGTAGCCGGGCAGACATGATTGAAAATACTCTGCTTGCAGCTGTACCAAAGTACTTTATCGCCATGGCCTAAGCCAGATCATTCGGCATCCATGAGATGTCTTTGAAAACCCACCCACAGCCCTTGATGCATCTCTCATAGCACATTGGCTAATTTGTTGCAGCCCAAGACATTTGAACCACTTCGCTGGGCCCGGTGCACCGATTCCAGTGGCGCAGAGCGTTGTGTAACATCGATCCACCAAGTGCCGCAAGTAGAGCCTCGCTGCAACCACCCGTCCTCGAGATTCTCGGGCGTGCTATGGCTGGTACAGGCTGGATAACGTGGTGCAACTAGGATAGTAGGTAGAATGCTGCAAATCAGGGGAACAAGAAAAAGGGGTCAACTCTGTGAAGACAGCTTAGCTGGACGGAGCAAGAACCGATTGGTGGTACAGCGCAAGCGAAGAGTCGGGCCTCCAGATATGTCATAGGTGCAACGGCAATTGCTTGAAATTAACATCGTAATATCAAATGGAGTCATAAAACTTGCAGCTGTTATCCTGCGAGAAGTGAGCAGACCCAAAAGACGCCATCAAACGCCAACCAGATACTTCAAGACCATGTGAGCTCTTACAGCAATCGTGCACTGCGGTCAACAGCGGTCGTGTTCCGCGCTTGTAAGCTCTCCCCCTACCAAGCCAAGGTGTTTGTTCACTTCCTCCTCTCGAACCACCCGCTCGAGCCAGCGACGGCAGCCGACTGGTCAAGCACCCACTCGCCGACTCCCAGGTACCTGTGGATCCAACCGTTCAGGTCCTTGTTATCGCCGGCAAGCCTGTCCGCCTTGAAGCTAGTCGTGGTGAGAGCGCGGTCAGTTTCGATCGGCATTGCGAGGAGCGGTGTTCGGTCGGTATGGTCCCGAGGTCCGCGGAAACTCACGTCAAGCCCGTTGACCGCTTCATGCCGGCCAGGAAAGCAGAGACTGAGGATGGAGCAGGTCGCAGTGTCAGTCTGGGTGTTTCGATCTCTCTATCTCTCTCACGCACACACACCATCTCTCCAGAATCAAAACACAGATAAGGGATGTAGCTTACGAAGGACAGCGTCAAACGCGTAGTGGGTAACTCGTCCCAGCTTTGAGGCGAGGCCAAAGGTCAGCAAGTTGAGAAGAAAGAACTGTTTCGGTGGTCATTTAGACTCCGCCCACAGCAAAAACGAGTGCTAGTGCAAGGTCGGCCCTTGGCGTCGAGGGAGACAATAAACTGACCACCATGGTGACTGTTTTGCGGATGTACGGGCTGTTGTATCGAGTCGGATGATGAGTCGCGTTGGCAATCGGCGGAGTTTACGCGCAAGGTAGCCGCCGCAGGAGGATGTCGAACTCGGGTGATGAATGCAGAAGCAAAAGTTGAATAAAGAGCCGTAGTGTGAGAGGGATAGAGTTCACACCGGTTGTCCTTGTATTCGTCTCTTTCTTTCAAGGGACCCCGTGCTCGATTCTACGAGGCTGGAAACTTGGCTCGTGAGCAACCTGACCCTTGAGGCGGTCGGCCGCCAGATCACGTGGACGACCCTCTGTCAGCGACCGTGCTTTATTAATTATCTAGTAAACACCCTAAAGCGCCAACGGGGCTTTGGACGGTTGGGTGGCCGCCTTGATATACTATGCTACCGTCAATTAGTTCGGCTTAGGTGCTATGTAAATTATTCCTCGGCGAGAAAAAAAACCGTTGGACTACACCTACACTAGACTAATCCAGATGTCATCTGCCGCCGGTCGGTCACTGCCTCCTCTGGCAGCTTAGGCGCATGCACGCCCCGAAGCCCCTTTCTGCACACCTAGGTCCGATCGCAGCTGCGGAGCCCAGCTCAAGCAAAGAGGTATATCCCTCCTCGCCAGCGCAGTCGGACCGTGTCTCCACGGCATTCATTTACTCGTTGCTGCCGTCTGATTACTATTCGTCATGGCGGCGTCTGATGGAAACACCACGCCTCTTATCCCGAGTCCGTGACTGGCTGCTCCCCCGCTATCAAGGATGTCGCCTCCAGTTGCCCAGTGCCCCGCCAGTCTGCAGTGCTGTGGTGATAGGTGAGACGGCGGGGTTGATGTTGTTGCCCCTGGGCAGGGTCCTGCTTGCCACCTTCCCTGCCCAGACTTTGCTACTGAGGTACATACCTGACCTACCTACAAGCTCTGCGCGACTGAGCTCAACGGTTTTTTTTTTCTTCTCACCCTGTTTGGGTCAAGTTTGTTGATCCTGTTGACGACACTTCAAATCTTGTCTTCCCCTAAGATCCGGGACCAGCCCTCATTACAGCAAAATCACAAAAGTTTATCATCAACACCTTACTGACCTGTAAGTACAACCAACTGTATATACCCCTAGAGTCAAGTTCTTCATTGTTCCAGCCCCCCTTGATATCTTGCACCAGTGCACTCACAACTACTTCCCCTCTATAGTGCGTCTTTATTACACCAGTTCCTGGAAACGCCGAACACCTAGGAAGCGAACCAACACATATTCGCAATGGCTACCACCGCCCTTGACCACCTCTACATTGGCGGCCGCCTCAACTGGCTGGCCCAGTTGGACACGGCTGCCCAGCCCGACAAGAACTACCGCCGTTCATCCATCATCTGCACCATCGGCCCCAAGACCAACTCGGTCGAGGCCATCAACAACCTGCGCAAGTCAGGCATGAACGTCGTCCGCATGAACTTCTCCCACGGCAGCTACGAGTACCACCAGTCCGTCATCGACAACACCCGTGAGGCCGAGAATGTCATACCCGGCCGCCAACTCGCCATTGCCCTCGACACCAAGGGTCCCGAGATCCGTACTGGCAACACCAAGAACGACGAGGACCTGCCCATCTCGGCCGGCAAGGAGCTGAACATCACCACTGATGAGCAGTACGCCACCAGCTGCGACACGGAGAACCTGTAAGTATATTGTGTTCTTGGGGGACAGTCATCGCTCGTTCAACGTTTCTGCGAGCCCAGCTCTGACGTTTCTATTACCCTCTACTCGCAGCTATGTCGACTACAAGAACATCACCAAGGTCATCGAGAAGGGACGCATCATCTACGTGGATGACGGTGTCTTGGCCTTTGAGGTTCTCGACGTTGTCGACGACAAGACCGTCCGCGTTCGTGTCCGCAACAACGGCTTCATTTGCTCCAAGAAGGGAGTCAACCTGCCCAACACCGACGTTGATCTGCCCGCTCTCTCCGAGAAGGACAAGGCAGACCTGAGGTTTGGCGTCAAGAACAACGTCGACATGGTCTTTGCCTCGTTCATCCGCCGTGGACAGGACATCAAGGACATCCGTGAAGTTCTTGGCGAGGACGGTGCCCACATTCAGATCATTGCCAAGATCGAGAACCGTCAAGGCCTGAACAACTTCCCCGAGATCCTCAAGGAGACGGATGGTGTCATGGTCGCCCGTGGTGACCTTGGTATCGAGATCCCCGCCGCCGAGGTCTTTGCGGCTCAGAAGAAGATGATTGCCCTGTGCAACATGGCCGGCAAGCCCGTCATCTGTGCAACTCAAATGCTCGAGTCCATGATCAAGAACCCCCGCCCAACCCGTGCCGAGATCAGCGATGTTGGCAACGCCGTCACTGACGGCTCTGACTGTGTCATGCTTTCCGGCGAGACGGCCAAGGGTAGCTACCCCAACGAGGCCGTCCGGGAGATGAGCGAGGCTTGCCTCAAGGCCGAGAACACGATCCCCTATGTCAGCCACTTCGAGGAGATGTGCAGCGCCGTCCACCGCCCGGTCAGTATTGTTGAGTCATGCGCCATGGCTGCTGTCCGTGCCTCGCTGGACATCAACGCCGGTGGTATCATTGTTCTCTCCACTTCGGGTGTGTCGGCGCGTCTGCTCTCCAAGTACCGCCCTGTCTGCCCCATCTTCATGGTCACTCGCAACGCCTCTGCCTCAAGGTACAGCCATTTGTACCGCGGTGTCTACCCATTCCTCTTCCCCGAGGCCAAGCCCGACTTCTCCAAGGTTAACTGGCAGGAGGATGTCGACCGCCGCATTAAGTGGGGTGTCAAGCACGCCCTTGACCTGGGTGTCCTCGAGAAGAACGACTCGATCGTTGTTGTGCAGGGCTGGAAGGGCGGCATGGGCAACACCAACACCATCCGTGTCCTCAAGGCTGACACCGAGAGCCTTGGCATTGGCCAGGCTTAGATTTGAACTTGTCAAGGAGAGGCCCTGCTTGGTTGTGTGTATGGAGAAATAAATGGGCTAGAATGGCGCACTTTCTTTTCACTTAATGATATCACGAGATAGACTCTAGGATTGGCAAATGGACGATTTGATCATCACAGTGCTCTTAAATATCGCCAGCTTCATAAAGCCTTGGCCTCTGCCTTGAGCTTGCGAATGGTCGTGCTGCTGATCTTGGAAGCGAACTCAACCGTCTGGGTGGGTTGGTCTGACGACAGAATATATCCCGCATCAAGGACGTCTACCTCAAAGATCTGGAGCGGTGCCCAGCCAAGCTCTGCACGCTTGTCGTTGACTGCCTTGCCTCCCGCTCTCGTCTCGGCAGATACAACTAGAGACGACACCTCGGGCATGGTTATGGTAGGGCCGAACGCATCTTGAATCCTGACACACCTGAGCTCGACAGCGCCGTCGCGGAACCGGGCGCGGAAAAGACCGTCCTGCTCGTCTATCTTGGGCCGCGCCTCGTTGGGGCTGAGCATGAGCAGCGTCGCCAAGAAGGTGATGACGCCCCTGGCGCGCCGGTCCCAGGGCTGCACCATCTCGGCGTACTTTTTGTTCTTGAGCAGCTCATCACCTGTGATGCCGACGATGAAGATGGCCGGCTTCTCCAGGTCGACGCCCTCCTCGACCCTGGGCATGTCGAGGAGCAGTGCGCCGCCCGTCAGGAGCAGCTTGTGGCCCGCGTGGAGGTGGTCGAACGTCCCGCCGATGCAGACGGTCGAGTGGCCCTTTGTCTGTTGCTGCTCCTGCTCTTGGGCGCCCGGGGAGCTCGGGTCGTTCATGGTCACGCCGCCTGGCACGGTCAACAGCTGCTCCTGCCGAAGCACCTGCCTACCCTCGGCAAGACGCAGGTACTCGGCGAACAGGCCCAGGCCCGCCTCGGTGCCGCAGTGGTAGATGGTCGCCCAGGGGTGGTGAGCCGCAGCAAAGGTTGGCAGGTCAACGACAGCCGTGTTGTTGGGCTGCGCGGGGCTCGCAGGCGGCGGCGGCGGCTGCTGCTGCTGCTGTTTGTCATCTTGGCGATGGTGGTCGACCAGCAGCACCCGGACGTCGACGGAGCCCGGGCCAGCGTCGAGGTGTGCGTCGGCGCCGAGGCCTGCGCAGACGGCCGCCGCGATGGTGTAGACACCCGCGACGAGCGACTGGGCGTGGTGCCAACCCAGTGTCTTGGAGTAGCGGTAGGGCCCCGTCAGAATGGGGGCCGCAAGGGCCACGACCAGAACGCTGCCGCGGTCCGGGTGCCGGGATTTGGATATCGCTGCGTCCAGGGATGGACGGTACGCCGTGGCCAGCGAGTACTTGGTCGCTGGTGATGGTGGGGCTGGCAGCAGCAGCAGGGACGGGTGGTCTTGGTCGGTTTTCATGGTCTCTGTGTGTATGTGTATTGCAC
>JARHUK010000479.1:0-21265 GCA_031001725.1 Pseudopyricularia javanii
GGTCCAGGTCCAGGTCCCGGCCCCGGACCGCGGGGTCCCCCGGGACGGGCAGAGTCTGCTCCCTATCCAGGACCTGGATCTGGACCTGGACCTGGACCTGGACCTGCCCCCGGCCCTGGACCCGGACCCGGCCGCGGTATGGGAGTTGGCCTCCCGGCCAGGCCGTCCACAGCGCAGGGGATGCGCGGACCCCCACGGGGCTATCCTAACAACGGCGCGCCACAGCCTCCGCACGACGGGCACGGCTATGATGACCGCGATGGCTATGGACAAGGTCAAGGCCAAGGCCAAGGACAGAGGCCTGTCTCCTTTGACGACTTTTACGACTACTATGACGACTCCCAATCGCAAGCCCCCCAACGAAATAACAACCCGGACATGCCAAACTTCAACCAGGCACCCCGCAACGCCTCAGTAGACATGACCCCAGGCCCGCAGGAACGTGGTGGTCCAGGCCGGCAGCTCGACCTCAACAGGACCAAGTCGCAGCCGGACCTGCGACAGCCCCAAGCAGCCGTCTTTGAGATGGTCGGTGACGTGCCTCCCATTCCCAACCAGTACAAGCCGTATCAGGTTGGTCAGCCGAACGGACAGAACGGACCAGGACCGAACGGACCGGGACCCAACGGACCCAACGGACCCAACGGACCCAACGGACCCAACGGACCTAACGGACCTAACGGCTACGACCCAGGCTACGATCCAGGTTACGATCCAGGCTACGACCCAGGATACGACCCGGGCTACGACCAAGGATACCAGTACGATCAAGGCTATGGCCAGCAAATGCCTGGCCCCCAAATTCCTGGCCCAGGCCTTCCGATGCGTCCCGGACCTGCCCGCCATGGGAGCGGCGGTTCGACGCAGTCTGCACCCATGCCCGGTCAACATCCCGACGCACTTCCGTCTCATCCCGCCCCGATCCGACCTGGGCTGATGCCCAACTCGGTTGCAAACCAGATGGTCAGCAAGCCGCCGCCCGTTCGCCACTACAACAACACCCCGCCAGCCAACTCGAGCATGTCGGCACCGCCTGCCTCGCAAATAAGCGCCCCGATGCCGCCACCACGGGCAGAGCCGCAGGCACCGGTCACGGTGGAGGAGCTCGAGCATCTGCGGGCCATCATCAAGACGGACCCCAACGACCAGGCATCGGCCCTCAAGCTGGCCAGGCGCCTTGTCGAGGCCATGGATGTGCTGGTCCCCAACATCCCCGATCCGAGGGGCCGCCAAAAGTCCCGCGAGCGATACGCAAACGACGCACACAAGATTCTCAAGAAGCTGTCGCACGCCCAAAACGCAGAGGCCATGTTCTTCATGGCCGATTGCCTGGGCAGGGGCGTCTTCGGCCCGGAGCCCGACAACAAGGAGGCCTTCACTCTTTACCAGTCGGCCGCGAAACTGGGCAACGCGCCCGCCGCATACCGGACGGCCGTGTGCTGCGAGATCGGCCACGAGGAGGGCGGCGGCACCAGGAAGGACCCGCTCAAGGCAATACAGTGGTACAAGCGCGCGGCCATGCTGGGCGACACGCCCGCCATGTACAAGGTCGGCATGATACTCCTCAAGGGCCTCCTCGGCCAGCCCAAGAACCCGCGCGAGGCCGTGGGCTGGCTGAAGCGGGCGGCCGAGCGGGCCGACGACGAGAACCCGCACGCGCTGCACGAGCTGGGCCTGCTGTACGAGAGCGCGCAGCCCAACGACGCCATCCTGCGCGACGAGGCCTACGCCTTCAGCCTGTTCAGCCAGGCGGCCGACCTGGGCTACAAGTTCAGCCAGTTCCGGCTCGGCGCCGCCTACGAGTACGGCCTGATGGGCTGCCCGATCGACCCGCGGTCCAGCATCATGTGGTACAGCAAGGCGGCGACGCAGGAGGAGCACCAGTCGGAGCTGGCCCTGTCGGGCTGGTACCTCACCGGGTCCGAGGGCGTGCTAGCGCAGAGCGACACCGAGGCGTACCTGTGGGCGCGCAAGGCGGCGCTGGCGGGGTTGGCCAAGGCTGAATACGCGATGGGCTACTTTACCGAGATTGGCATTGGTGTTCCCGCGAACCTGGAGGACGCGAAGCGGTGGTACTGGCGGGCTGCTGGTAAGTCTAGAGTGCGGAGGTGCGAGAGAGTACGGGACTTTGCTAACGTGACCTACAGCCCAGGACTTTCCCAAGGCGCGCGAGAGGCTCGAGGATCTGAAGCGGGCTGGCAAGAACGGCCCGATGCGCCAGCGCGAGCGCATCTCGCGAAGCACGCCCAAGCAGGAGGGCGAATGCGTTGTCATGTAGATTGCAGTCGTTTGTATACGGCCTACATGCTATTTGACTTTGCCATCGTTTTGCATGCACGAGCAAACTAGAAAAAGGACCAGGATCCGAGGCGCACAACCGGCAATTTGTTTCGTGTTTTGGCTTAGTCGGGAGCAACTTTCTGGCGATCTGGCGCAACTTTGTCATTTTCCCTGTAGACTAGTGTAGTTGCGTTGAATGATTTCGTACACCATGTGTTTCAGTGAGTCATGTTCTATTCATGTCTCGAGTCTATGCTCTACATTTCCCTAAGCAGACTTGACGGCGTCCTTGACCTCGCCGACCTTGGCCTCGACGGCCGCCACGGCGTCCTTCTGCGAGGCCTGGTACATGAGGATGCGGGAGCACTGAGCGACGCCGACGATGGCGAGGAAGAAGTTGACAGCGGCCAGGCTAGAACGAACTGGTCAGCATTTGCGTATGTAAGGCGACGTGCAGGGCGAGACGTACAGGTAGTTCTTGGGCTTGATGATCAGGCACCAGCGGGTCCAGATGATGCCCGTCGCCGTCAGGGCGCCGTTCTGCGTCAGGGAGAGGTTCTCGGCCGGGCGGAAGAGGTCCGAGATGCCGGCGAGGACGACGGCCCACTGTGACTGTCAGCTGGGGGGATCTCCCGTTTGCGGATGTGGGACGATATACGGAGGTGGGCACGGGTGTCATACCTTCATCATAGGAGCCCTGTAGGACCAACGTCAGTCAGCCAGAGATCTCAACCCCAACAGCAGGAGCAGGGGGTGGGGGGCACCACCAACTCACCAGAAATGCACCGTCTTGACGCCGATCGGACTGTCCCACATGCGCTTGAACCAGCTCTGGGCCTCGGCCTCCGGGGCCGCAGTGCTCTGCCACCTCCTGCTGGCCCTCTGGCCCCACTGCTGCTGGCGGAAGGCGGCGCGGGCCTGGCTGGCGAGGCCGGAGCGAAAGGCCGGGCGTGCCGTGCGGGCAAATGCTGCCGCGGACATGTCGGGAACGTTGGAGGGAGAGGAGGGGGGTAAACGGCGGGTGGGTTGGTGGCTGGTTGGTGCAGCGGCTGGCTGGTCTGCCTATCGACAGAAGATTGTCAGAAAAGAAGAGGGCTGAAAAGAAGAGTTGTGATGGCGAGCTCGATGAGACGTACCTTGATTGGAGAATGGCTGTGATGTTGAGAAGGTACTCCGGACGATTTTCTTTGGGATGCAGGTGGGGACTCCGATACGATACCGGAAGGTGGGTCTGGCCTGGCCAACCAGGAGCTGCAATTCGCAAGGCTGCAGGTCCCAGTTTGCGGTGCCTTCAAGCGAACGTCCACAACCAACGTCACAACAAAACCACCACATACAGTCGTCTGCAACCACAAACGCCCACCATGTCGGCCAAGTTCGCCTTTACGCAGAGCCTCAAGGAGGTCCGCTTCCTGTTCTGCCAGACCGCCGAGCACAGCGCAGGAGTCAGGTATGTCCTGCCCGTCCCAACGGTGCCCGTGCTCACCCCCCCTCAAATCGCTAAACGCAACAACCAGGTCCTTCCTCCTCCGCACCTACCCGACCATGAAGAAGAACAACCCAAACACGCCCATCCTGATCCGCGAGGCCGCCGGCACCATCCCCAAGGTCTACGCGAGGTACGACCTCGGTGTTGAGAAGAGCCACTCATTAGAAGGTGCGGGATACCTTTGGCTTCGACCGAATTCACATATTGACAGATGCAGGGCTTTCCGACAAGCAAATCGAGGACACGGTCGCGGGGCTGGTCAAGCAGGCATAGATGGGTGGACGCAGAGGATAGACGAGTTGACGCCTGTAAATACGATGCGACCGAATAAGACCACGCAACGTCAGAATTCACGGATAGAGGTCATTGGTTAATGCTATGTGCCGTACACGAACAAGTCAAAGCTGCTAATTGTACAGGTGTGCCAGCGGGTTCATACATCCATCCCGTTCATCAATCCCCGGCACTTCACTTGTCTCCCATCGCTCAATTGTCGCTGCTCTCGGTCCGGTTCCTGTGCTGGAACAGCTTCCAAGTGAGCGTGCCCGCTACTATCTTCTGCGGCTTGCCGTCGGGACTGCCACCCTTTGACGAGCCTTCGGTGGCCCGCGGGCTCGCCGATGGGTTGCGCTCGCCGAGGCGCAGGATGCTGCCAGGGAGCTTGGGCCAGGCCTTCTCGGACCCAGCGGGCGGCGGCTGCGTGATCATACCGCTGCTGCTCTTGGCCGCGTAGGATGAGGGGTCGGACGCGGGCTTGCCCTCGTCTTTGCGGTTTTTGAGCTCCGAAATGACATTGTACCGATGCTTGAGGTACGTTTCGTTGCCGACGTCCAGCCTGTCACCCTTCTTGTAGGTTGGCTCGGCAGGGCGATTGGTCTTGCCGTCAGCATTATCTTCCAGGTCTTGGTGCTGGGTGGGGTGGACGGGTTGGACGGACTGGACGGGCTGGGCTCCCTCAGCTGTCGAAGGAGCCGTGGCATGCCAGTTGGCGCTCTGGGTGGAATCACCCGTGGAAATCTCCCCGCGCTGCTTTGGCTGAGTGGCCTGCGCCTTCTTGCCGCTCTTCTTCTTCTTCTTAGGTTTCCGATCCTGGTCTCCGGTCTGTGGCGGGCTCAACGGTCCCTTAGACACAAAGACCTCCGCGGCCGGGTTGAAGTTGGTGCCCGGCGAGGGAGGCAGAGGCCGCAGTGCCGTGACGTTAGACACCTTCGGCGTTGCGGGAGGAGTGAGCTCGCCCAGAGTAACCGGCAGTTGCCTCTTATTCTCGATTGCAGCCGGCGTCATGGTCCGAGAGGGCGGCGCCCGGGGGTAAGGATCGAACCCTGCCGGCAGCGTTCTATTCCCGCTCGGGAACGCCTTGGGAGGGTTGGGAGCGTCCAGTCGAGCGATCTCGTCTTTCTGTGACGCAAACGGGGAGTACTGGGCGACAGTCGCACCCACGGTGTCCGTGTTACGAGCTTCTCGACCGGTTCGCGTCTTCCGCCCGGCCAATGGGGTCTCCGAAGCAGGGCCATCGGGCTTGGTCTCGGGGACAGCGTGCTTGTCGCGCACCGGCTCTGGGGTCGCCCGACCTGAAGGAGCAGATGCCAGGCTCATGGCACGGCTCCCGTCGCTATCAGCCTTTTTCTGATATCTGTTCTTCCACTTCTTTGGCTCCTGCGCTTCCTGCGCAGTGCGCGGTCCCATGTCTTGCTTCTTCTTCTTTTTATTCTTTGACTTCTTAGGTCCTTGCTTCTGCGCGCTCTCGTCTTTATCGGCGTTGCCGTCGGACTTCGGAACAGACTTGCCCGGCTCGCTCGGCACTACGAAAGGGTCGTCCGCTTTGGGGTCGTCCATCTTGGCAGGATCGTCGTTCACCGGCTCTCCGACAGCTTCGTTCTTGGACGTGAACCACGCCGGCGGGAGAGCTCGGCTGTGCTTGGGCCTGACGCGGACAGTTCTGAGGTCGATGGTGCCGTTTGTCTGGACCCGGGCAGGCGAGCCGGTGCTGGCGCTATTGAAGGATGACCCGGGCGTCATAATGACAAAGGACGAGCTGGCTGTGGACAACCCGGCGTCCACCTTTTGCAGGCCCTCTGTAGCGATGGCTTGCGGCCTCTTGTCAGTTTCGGCCGGGGGCTCCGAATCTTTGACCGAGTGCAACGTAATCTGGTATGATGACATGCTCTGATCCGTAGCCTGAGCAGGCGCGGTGTCAGGCGCAGGAGGCAGGGCGACTACGGGCATCTCAACGGCCGGCTGGACATCCATAGATGTCGCATTGAACGGGGGCTTGTTGTGCGCGTACGAAGACTGGCTGGTGACCGCCGGCTCAGGCGGCTTCTGCACCCCCATCCGTGCCACCGGCGCTGGTTGCAAGTTGAGGGACAGTGGCGGCGTTGGCGGGCCAGGCGGACCATAGATCTTCTGGCCTGGAGACTGCCCGGCAATTTCTGGGCGCTTGGGAAGACGAAGAGAGCTCCCGTTTGCTACCTCTTGAGCCGGCCAAGCGGGAGGCGGCATTGCGTTGACTGGGTATCCTGCAGTCGAGCCGTTGGTGACTGGGGGCCGGCGCGGCGAGCCCATGTAGCCATGATGGTGTTTGGATCCTTTGGGGTGCCTGATCTGGATCGGGATCTGGCCCAGACGGCCCGGTCGGTTGGCGGAAACGTCTCGAATCACGATCGGGGGCACGGCGTCGCTGGTGAACCGTATGGCCGCGTTGGCAAAGGGAAAGCTGGGGAACTTGTGTGGCTGGCGGTTCCCAAGGACAGTTATACAATCCACCTCGCCCCAAGCGGAAAAGAAGTCCCGCAGCTGAGGCGAATGGGCGGCAGTCACCGACATCCCCTCGAGCGAAACGACGACGCTGCGGCTCCTCTCCAAGCAGCCGCGGCAATCGCACTTGACAGAAGGCTGGCCACGGGCTAGGCTCAGGTTGAGACACGACTTGGGCTGGCTGTTGTGCCGGACCATGGCGTTTCGCCGACCCTCAAATACCGCGTGGCGGTTCTCGCTGTTGATTGACAGGTTGGAGCCGCCATGATAGGAGGTGCTGTCACGGCGGGAGCCAGCGCGGACGACAACGGGGCCGTGGATCGAGTGCGGCACGTCGCGGTGCTCCCAGGTGCCGTTCTTGCGGGGGCTGATGCTGTAACTGCGTGGTTGGAAGGCAGGGTGGGCGCCGTGATTGTTTTGCGAAGGCGCAAAACGGGCCTGGCGGGGATCCTGAATGGGAGTTTGCATCTGGCCATGGAAGGCGTGAGTAGGATGCACGTGATTAGGCGGAAACCCGACCGGAACAGAGGCTCCCCGATTGTCATAGAGGGCATTGGGTGGCGGTCCACGACCCATGTCGGGGTTGTGGCTGACCGCAACGGCGATGAACGGCTGAGCGGGAGGGGCCTGGGGCGGCTTGGTCGGCGAGACGTAAACAGGCTCGAGTCTTGGCTTGTTCTGACCCTGCCGCTCGGGTGTCATCGGGCCAAGGTCTTGGAAACTCCTGGACTTTGGGTACTTGAACGTGCACGACGCATCGCTCGAGAAGCTGTTGTTGAGAGAAGGCAGCGAGACCTGCTTGGCCGGGACAGACAAGTCGCTGCTGTCGGTGTCAAACGATATGACGGCTGCAGGGGCCGAGAGCGGCATGGCGAACTCGTGGTCGTGCATCTTCATGGGGACGTGCAAGGTCTGCTTAGCCTGGACGGCCTCCTTAGCCTGGACGGTCTCCTTAGCCTGGACGGTCTCCTTCAGCAGCCTCTCGCGGAGCAGGCCGACGCGGATGGCCAGGATCGCCCTCTGGTTCGGGGTCAATCTGACAAGGTCAAAAACGTCGGACGCCTCCTCCAGCACCGAGAGGATGCTACCGTGCTTGGCCCTGTCAAAGTCGACGAGCTTCTGCCTGGCGTTGTCAAAGTTGGCCAGCCACTCCTGCAGGGCAATGTCCATGACGTCCTTCCACTCCCGCTCGATGCCCTCGTTGATGTGCATGTTCTGCTCGAACAGTAGGTTGCAGACGCACCAGGCGTTGTAGGCACCCATCTGGTAGAGGTCCTCGCTGTCAAAGTAGTCATACAGGTCCTCCCACGAGTTTGGGCGGCTCTTGACGTCGCCGCAGAGGACCGGGTGGCGCTGCCGGAGCTGCGCGGCCCGCTGCCAGGTGTCGTCAGAGGTGTCGACGACGACGGTCCTGGGAGGGAGGCAGCCGTTGTCGAGCTGCAGGCCACGGGGCTTGTACTGGACTCCCATGTCTTGTGCCTTGGCGAACGAGAAGAGGTAGCGGCGTCCGGGAGGGCAGTCGAAATAGAACTTGGCGAACGGCTGCTCGAGGTTTCCGTGGACCATGGTCGGGTTGCCGATGGGGTCGCCATGGTGGTAGCGCCCGTTCGGGGCCTTGTCAAAAGTCCTGTCCATGTTGCGAACGTGTCTTGGAAACGCCTGAGGTGAGTGAGCTACAATCAAGACGATGCGATGGAGTACAGGAAGATGTGCATAGCATGAGTTGACAAGCAGAGAGCCCCCAACGCCAAGATAGCAAAATCAGAGACGACCGTAGTCTAACGTGTGAAGAGGGGATGCAGAAGACCAGTATGCAGAAGAGGCAGTGAACAGAGAGTGATGCAGGATGCAGGCAGTCAAGTGAAAGCCAAGTGGTTTTCGGAGGATGTGTTTGTGGGTTGACAGGGCAAGATCAGAGCCCGGAGCCAGCGGGCAGAAAGTGACAGCAAAGTGAGAGCAAAGTAAGAGCAAAGTGAAAGTAGAGCGAGTGAGCAAACGGTCCAACAGCAATGGCCAGTGCGTTGATATCTGGCACCCTTTGCCGCTCCAGGCACCGATAGCGGTACTATCCGGGCGTCTCTGTGTTTGCCTGCAAGCTCAGACCGGAACCGGCCGAATGCTACAATGAGATATTCAACAGCCTCGACGACGTACAAAAGTGAGCTGGACCGGCTACCGGAAGAGGCCCGGCATGCCAAGCGCAAACAGACCTGACAGGTGCGCCCCATGCTTGTTCCCGAAGTACGCTCAGAATCACGGGACCAACACTTTGATTGAACTAGACTGTACACGCCCGAATGCTCCTCCGTTTGCCGGCAGCCCACTACTTCAGCTCGTTGAGCATCTTCAGGATCTGCGACTCGTTGGCCCCCACGGCGGCCCGTCCATTGTTCCAGTCCACCACGACCGGCCTCTGAAAGCTCTCCTGGTCGGCCTTGAATTTCTTGAGCGCCTCCGTCACGGTGCTGGCACCCTTGACGAGCTCGGGGATTGCCGGCTGGCCGACGTACTCGAGCATCGTCTGCAGCTGGCTCTCGGTGGGCGGCTCCTCGGTCACGTCGAGCTCAAACTCGGTGCGCGCGGCCTTGCCCTCGGTCTCGGCCTTGGCCGCCGCCTGCTTGAGCAGGGTCAGCACCCGCAGCGACGACGGGTTACTGGCCTTGTGGAAGAGGGTGACAGTGTCGCGGGGTTTCTGTAGCAGATGTAGCAGAGGGTTAGCGTCGGGAGTTGGCATCAGGCAATGGAAGAGGAGGCTTACGAATGAGCGAAACATTTTGATGGTGTGTCGTTGGACTGCTGAACGATGATGTCGTTTTCTGGCAGGAGCTAATTGAGCTGTGTGAGCTCGAGTGGGGCTACTGCGCGACAGGGGTGTGCAGGTAAGACAGAAGATTACTACGCTATGGAATTACGAGAAGACGAGAATCAAGTTGACAATCAAGTTTATTCATCTATCTAGAACGATCACTACGAGATCACCGATGATTTAACCTGTGGCCATGTTAGCATCAATCCACGCTTGTAACGCAACACACAAATAGGATAGCCCAAGTCAGAATATGTAAGAAATTGAATATCAGGTAGCCACCGGATATAGCCCTCCGGCGAAAGAGGGCCACCCAAATGGAATCAATCGCAAATTTTTCTCATCATATAGGGCAAAAACGAAAGAGGTAGACTTACCATTGAGAGCACAGCGGCTCGTGTGGTTTGGACTGGTGTATTGAAACTGAAGAAGCTGAAGAAACTGAGAAAGAAAGAAATTTTTCAAAGCGTGGAGCGCGTTTTTACGCAAAGTAGCGATCACGTGCTCCGGTCCACTCCCCGCCATGCCACTTCGTGGGGCGGCTATCGATTGCACGATGTCCCTCCTTGCGTCGACTTTGCGGAAGAACTAGACATCACCACTCTTCCCGTCAACCATTCCCTTCATTCCCAACATGAAGCTCAACGAGGTCACCCACCTGGAGCTCCCGCCCTCGGCGGACATGCACGTCCACCTGCGGCAAGGCCAGGTCATGGACCTGGTCGTCCCAAGCATCCGCAAGGGAGGCGTAGATACCGTTTTTGTCATGGTATGATCCAAGACCTTGGCCATCAACACGCCAACGCTAACGTCCTGCAGCCGAATCTGCAACCGCCCGTCACCACCGTCGCCCAGGCCCTCGAGTACAAGGCCAAGCTGCAGGCTCTGGACCCAGAGGTCACCTACCTCATGTCCTTATACGTACGTCGTGTCACTCCCAGCCAGACACGACAAAGTCTAACCAACCACAGCTCCACCCCTCAGTCACCCCCGAGGTCATCGCCGACGCCGCAGCCGCAGGCATCACCGGCGTCAAGATGTACCCGCAGGGTGTGACGACGAACTCCGAGGCCGGAGCCGGGGCCGACTTCCTCGAGGCCTACGCCGACGTCTTCGCCGCAATGGAGCGCCACGACCTGGTCCTCAACCTGCACGGCGAGGTCCCGGGAGTGGCGCCCTCGGAGGACCTCTCACTCGAGGAGGCCTTTCTGCCCGAGTTGCATCGCCTGCACGAGCGCTTCCCGGCGCTGCGGGTCGTGCTGGAGCACTGCTCCACCGCCGCGGCCGTCGATGCTGTAAGGGCCTGCGGGGCCAACGTTGTCGGTTCGTCGAAGCTGGATGGTTGACCCTGAAACATGCCTCTGACAAGCAACAGGTACCATCACGGCCCACCACCTCTATCTGACGGGCGACGACAGCGAAGTCGATCCGCACGCCTTCTGCAAGCCTATCCCCAAGAAGCCCAAGGACCGGGACGCGCTGCTCAAGGTCGCGGCCAGCGGAGACCCCAAGTTTTTCTTGTAAGCACACCCGTGGCCCTCCTTGATCACTCTCCCTGACCCCCAAACAGCGGCAGCGACTCGGCCCCCCACCTTCTGCCCACAAAGTCCAACAAGCCGGCCCCGGCTGGCGTCTTCACCCAGCCCTACGCCACCCAGCTGGTGCTGCTTGCGCTAGAGGCCGCCATCGGGCGCGGCGCCGTGGCCGAGAACGAGGTCACGCAGGAGGCGCTCGAATCGTTCCTGAGCCGCGCGGGGAGGCGCTTCTACAAGCTTCCCGAGCCCACTGGCAAGATCGTGCTCGAGAGGAAGGGGGACACCATACCCGCCAGCATCAAGAGCGACGACGGCCAGGTCGAGATCGGCTTGTCCAAAGCTGGCGCAGGCGTCTTTACATTGCAGTGGGTCTGAGGTGTGCAACTAGAAGTAGGGATGAATTGAACTAGCTTGCCGCAAGCATCGACTTAAGACGCCACGACGAACCGTCCTGACATGATCACCTACAACCTACTCCGCCGTCCCTCCAGCCCATACTCGGTAATGATCTTCTCCGCCGCAATCATACCAATCTGATATGCCGTCGCTTGCGTGTGGGCACTACAAAAGTCAGCAATGCACCCCGAAGGGACTCGGAAACTAACCTCGGCAGGATCGGCATCACAGACAGGTCGGCCACCCGCAGGCCCTCGAACCCGTGCACCCGGAATTCGCCATCTACACACCCCTTCTGCTCCTGACCCTCCGCCTTGGTCTCCATCGCGACGGTCCCGCACATGTGCCACGTGCTCTCCGTCGTGTCCTCCCAGAACTTCAGGATGTCTTCGTCCGAGTCGCTGGCCGGCCCGATCAGCTGCTTAACCGTATCCTTAGAAAAGGCCTCACTGCCCGCCACCTTGAGCACCTCCCTAGTCGCCTCGACCGCCATCCGCCTGTCGAACGGGTCGCGCATAAAGTCCGGCGCGAACTTGAGCGGTACTGCCGGGTCCGAGCTCCGCAGCGAAAAGCCCCCCCGGCCTTGCACGTTCAGCAGGATCATCATGGTGATCGACATGGCCGGCAGCCTCTTCCGCGTCTCCAAGTACATGGGCGCCGTCAGGTTCCACACGACCTCGTACGTCGGTATCGTTGACCTCAGCAGCCGTCGCCTCTCCGTCGCTGGCAATCTACCAAACTCGGCGCTCCGCAGCACCTTCTCGCTCCGAATGAAGCCCATGCTCAGTTGCGTCCCAAGCGTCACGTGTTCGCCCGCACGGTACAGTTCCCAGTCGCGCCGGGCCTTGTCGATGCGGCTCTGGTCCGAGAAGAAGGCCGGCCGTGCAGAGGTATGCTCCTTACGCTGCCACACAATGGAGGCGTGGTGGTGGTCGGCGTAGTTGGCTCCGATCCCCGGCTGGTTTTGTACTAGCGGGATGCCGAACTCGGCGAGCTGGTCCTGCGGCCCGATGCCGCTATGCATGAGGATCTTGGGCGAGTCCATGGTTCCGGCGCAGATGATGACCTCCCTTGAGTGCAGCTTCTGGCCGCCGATTAGCTGGATGCCGACGGCCGTCTTTGCGTCGAAAAGCACGCGGTGCACGACCGCGCCAGTCATGATGTCTAGGCTTGGGGGCTTGGGGTGGAGGACGTCCGCGGCCGTGACCCGCACGCCTCTGTACTCGGTCGACGGAGTGACTACCAGGCCCAGCATGCTGCCGTCTGACATGTCCCTGTTTAGCTGGTGCCCGTTCTCCCTCCAGATGTCCATCATTTCTGTGACCTCGGCGTCCCAAGTGACGGGGAATGCAATGTGAAGCGGCCCTTCCGTCCCGTAGCCCGTTTTCTCGGTCTGTAGGTACTCTTCTGCGCCCCGGGGCAGATCCTTGCGGTCCCCGTGGAACCTCTCGATGCTCCTCCACCGCTCAGCCGCCCTCTCCCACCTCCAGCTGCCGTCCCCAGTCAGCCGCGCCATCTCGTCCATGTCGTCGCGGGGCCCGCGGGTGTAGCAGCTAAAGTTGATCATCGTGCTCCCGCCCAGGCCCTTACCGCGGTCAAGCCCGATGGTACGGCCGCCCAGGCTCTCAACCGGCTCACTCTGGTAGCCCCACACCTGCGACTGGTTGAAGCGCTGCAGGAAGCGGTTCGACGCCATACGCTGGCTCGGGTCTCTGCCATCATTGCTGCCCGCCTCGACGAGTAGCACTGCGGGCTGGACTCTGCTGGCGGCCAAGCGGGCGGCGAGAATGCATCCCGACGGGCCGCCGCCGACGACTATAAAGTCGTATTTTTTGTCTGTCATTTTGGCTGCGATAATCTACGTGAACAGTCGACTCGGGATTCCCAGCAGTTTGCTCTGCCGATCTATCCTTTTTTACCCCTCATTGACCAGCCATGATCTCCAGCGACTACTTGCGGAGAGTCTTGGTATGGCGGCTGCACTTGTCGATTGGCTGCACAAGTGACGCATGTCTCAAAGACGGCCAATCCTGATGCAGTCAGCTTTGTGAGACTGGAGTCGGCGTGCGATGAGTGCAAGCATGTTAATACGTGACAGTTCCTGTACACCGCCGGATGTGCTCTCCGAGTCCGCGGCTTTGTTGACAGTGAGGACGACAATTGTACGCGACGCAGGCGCCATCTGAGGCAGTTGAGTACGATTGTAGATCCACGCAAGCGGTTGTTATGGAAATGGTGCGGCTGATGTGCACGGTCGATAGGTATCCGTTCAAAGCAGCCCCTACAAGTCTACAGATAGCCATCAGCGAGCCGCATACCAAGCCGGGCTACAGGCGCCATAGTCGCGATGCTCGCTAGTGTTAGCGCAGATGAGCTAGAACTGTTCTAGATCTAGCCGAAAAGCTAGTTCCGGTTCGGGTAGAGCCTGCAAACGTCACAAGGGTCGGACCGGGGCGATTCCACGTACCAACATCGAACATTGAGGAGTATCGCGTGTGGACCTATAACAAACGGTCAGAATGCCAGTGATCGGCATCATGTCCCGTGCGGCTCGCGGCCTGAGCGAGGCGAGATGGGAATGTTTGTTTCCGATATCAGTATCTCCCTCGTGAGTTACGCTCGGAGGCCTGGGGTCGACAAGATCGTCAGAATCGACAATCACACCGGTGTGCTTCATCCAGCAATAATTGTGCAGGCGGGGCGACCGGTGAGGGAAGCGACAAGAGTGTGGGGCGCGATGCGTGTAGTCCAGCGGCAGAGGAATCGCAGAGAACATCGGTATCGGAAATCAAATCATGCGCCAAGATGCAGTACCTGGTCCCCACGCGGTGTTTCTCGTCCGCATGCAGCTGAGCTGCAGTCTGAAGTGCTGTTGGTCGACTGTGAGATGTGACAGAATCGGAGGTCGTTTGCTTTGGTCCTGAAGCAAACAAAATCAGCGATTGGCTCCGTTTGCTTTGACCCATATAGATCCCAAACCCAAGAACCAGGTTGACGCGGAACCCCTTGATCTTGCTTCCGGCGTGAGCAAGACGAAGCGAGGCAGGCTTCTAGACGTCTGTGTTTTTGGAGCAGACGCCACGACGAGACAGTGAGACGGCGTCGATGGCAACGTGGGCATGCAACCTCCCATCGGAGTTGTGAAGCCGAGTGGCCACACGGTACGACCGGCAGTGTCGCCTCGTGAGAAACCGTTGGGATACGACCTTCCTTGCCTTCCGAATCGGGGGCCTTGTCGTATGGTGTCACATTGGGAAAGAAAGATTGATAATTAGACTTTCATTAGTCAAACACCCACAAGAAAGGAAGGATCGACAGGCCCACCGAGTTGTACTGTAGTCCATGTATGTACAATACATACTGTACATGTAATTACGTACTATGACTGCCAGAACTCCTGCCGTGATATCATGTTTGTAAAATGATACGTCGCGGAAAAAAGAAACCGTCCAATTGACAAAGTGTGCTTTTCCAGAGCAAACAAAGCAGCTTATCAAACTACAGATTCAGATTCGACTGCAACGCCGAATCAGAGCCTCCCAAAGGCTTGTTCTCCAGAGCCCCGTGGGCCGATGGGGCAGGCCTGTCATAGCGCCCAATTTAACGCCCACTTGCCCCAAGGCCGTGCCTTCCCCACCTGACGCCACGCTCTGTCTGCATGCCCCGTTCTACCGGCGACACGGTACACCTCGCCTGCTGGACCTGGTTTTGTCGTTTATGGCACCGATCTGGGGCGGCAGCAGCTCCGAGTTTGACACTGGCACATTGGACGAACGAATGCTCGAGTCGACTTCGAATTTTTTTTCCTTTTTGTTTACCGCCGTTGGCGATGCCGACGACGCAGACGGTGCCGTCATGGCGGCTCTCGACGCCCTGGAAGCCGCAATCACGCCACCTCGTCTTTCCTACTGATTGCCGCCTTGATCCCTTGAAAAAAAAAGCCCCGGCCGATTTCTTGTCACTCTGCATCTCCGCTTTTTTACTCCCTACGTCCCTGTCCTTCCATACAAGGGCCCGAATATGACAGGTCTGGCCCCAAACTGATCTGTCGGCAGGCCTGCAAGGTCGCAAAACACTAGTTCGGCTCCAGCTCGAGTCTGGGGCTGACAAGGACCTGGAAAAAGGAGACGTGCGTGCTGTTGCTTCTAGACGAGCAGCAGCGCGCGCAAAGTTTAAGAGTGACACCACCTCCAAAACATGCCATTCGCCGCTGACCCTAGGTCTGATTCCGTGATGTCCAGTCCGCCGTCAGACCTTGCACAGCTTCAGACCCAAGCATAGTCCCGTCCCCGTTCGAGCCCACCTGTCTCGGCTATTATCGACCGCAAGCAAAACTGCCCGTTTGCCGGCAATCAAGCGAGAGTCCCGTTCCCGTGCCCGGGCTCTGACCTCAGCCCGTTTGTTCTACACCCCATACCTTGACTCGGCTTGACCTCAGCTCGACAGACTGCGGATATTTAAACCGGCCGATCCTCCCGGCTTCTACAGCACCAGTCTCAGCTGCCTTGAAAAGCACCCGCCGCCAAAAGCAACTGCAGTCTTGACGTATTCAATCGATCCCCCAGACCGATCCCGATCCTCCAAACTCTCTTTCCCTCTCCACCACCACGCCAAGATGCTCTTCCAGGCTCGCCACAAGCACTCCGAGGCCGTCGTGCCGCCCTTTGCCATGCCCACACAGTTCGACGTCCGAGATCTCGAGCCCAGACGGCCCGAGTTGCCTTCATCATCTGAGAAGGGGGTCCGCGAAAAGGCCGGCGTAAGTTCATCCCTCACCCCCAGAATCTTCAGCGCTGACCGATAACAGATCCCCGGTGTACGCTGTCCCACATGCGCCGCGAGCGGCAACGAGGTCTGGGTCATCCAGGGCCGCGCATGCGGCACCTGCGGCACTCCCTGCTTCTGAGCTCGCTTTTCATTTCTACGTTTGGAGTTTGTCTGCTTTACATTGGGTAATCGGAGTCGGGATTGGGAAGATAAACCAGGTGCATCCAAAATGGCCACGGCAACAAAAGTTCTCAGTCGGTCTGGTCCGACAGCTGTATTTTTTTTTAATTCGTTCATCATGGGCATAGCATGGGGCATGTCAATAGACTTTTGCATCTCACCGGATTGTTTTGGGTAGAGTGACAAGCACACCGATAGGTCGCACAGCAGACCCGTCGCCGTGTGTCTCGTGGGACGGAGTGGTCTCGTTGAGCTCGACACTTTTTGTTGGCATCACACAGCTTCCGCGTCGTCACGGAATAAAGACGGTGTGGCTTCGGGACAGGCATTGGCGGATGGGTGTTACAGATATCTTCAAGGTCTCTATATCCATGCATGCGTCGGGTAAGCTTTTCCCGTAGCATCTGCCTGCATGAGGGCTTGTTCATGTGACACAAGCGTGCTCGCCACTTTAGCCGGGCCTTTTCTCTGATGCCCTTCCCGTCGCGTCCAAGTGCACAAGGTCGTACGAGCTCTAATGTTTAGCATGGGTAGCTCCTGACAGACGCCCCACAGACCCCACTAACCACTAACCACTAACCCTACCCCTCTGAAGCTCGAAAACTTCAACCCGACATCATCCCGAACGCGCCTCACGCAACAACATCACAATGGCGTCCACAAAAACGACAACCTTCCCCCGCTCAACCTTTGCCAAACTCTCCCCACATCCCTTCCTCCTCGCCAACCTCGCCCCGGCCGACGCCTCCCTCCCTACCGCCCGCACCAACGGCCGCGCCCAGACCGAGAGCCGCCCCGTCCACATCAACACCGGCTCGCTGTCCCACGCCCAGGGCAGCGCCGTCGTGCGCTGCGGCGACACCACCGTCATCTGCGGCGTGCGCGCCGAGGTCCTAACCGTGGCTTCTATACCAAACTACCGCTTCCATGCCGCCGACGAGGACGAGCACCGCCGGAAGCGGGCCGACCTCCGCGACTATGACCTGCTCGTGCCCAACATCGAGCTCGCCACCGGCTGCGCACCCCAGTTCCTCCCGGGCGTGCCGCCCTCGGCCCTCGCCCAGACCCTGAGCAGCCGCGTCTACTCGCTGCTGCACGCCTCCGACCTGCTCTCCATCGACGACCTGAGGATCGTGCACACCCCGAGCAGCCACGACGACGCCATGGACGAGGACGGGGAGGATGCGCCGAAGCCCGAGACCAAGGCCTTCTGGACCCTCTTCATCGACGTGCTGTTCATCTCCTTTGACGGAAACCCCTTGGACGTGGCCTGGGCTGCCGTGCTCGCCGCCCTGCGCGACACGAAGCTCCCGGCCGCGCGCTGGGACGAGGACAGGGACATGGTGCTGTGCTCGCGGCGGGCGCCGGCGACGCCGCTCCCCGTCCGCGGACTGCCCATCGCCTGCACGGCCGCCGTGGTGCGCCGGCGCCGGGACGACCCGGACGCTGCGGGGGACCAGTACTGGGTGCTGGTGGACCCGGACCGGATCGAGGAGGAGCTGTGCGACGAGTTCGTGTCGATCGTCGTCGGGGGCGAGGACGGGACCGAGGTTCTCAGCCTGTTGAAGATGGGGGGAACTGCCGCTGGGATCGAGTTCATCTCGCGGCTGGCTACCGTCGCGCAGGCTAGGTGGAAGGAGGTTGGAGAGGCTATGTGAGGCGAATGTCTAAATGATACCCAGATGATTTATCGAGCCGACTCACGACGAGCTCTACTTGCGTCGCACCTGCCAGAACGCGACCAAGTCGTCAAAATAAAGCTACTTCTTACGCGGATGACGCATGAATTCACAGGAAGAGCATCCAAACCACCGGACCGCCTCAAGCACACTGCACCTTGTCACTCGTAACCATTGAACGACGTTAAATTTATTAATATACTATGAAGCTCAAGCCTTCCCTTGAATGACAACCGTGGCTGCCTTGTTCTGCGTGCAATGCATCATGTTGTTCGCCCCGCTCGCACAGTCGGTAGCGACGTCGGCCATGCCCGCGTAGGTCGTCGTGCCGACAACCTTGGCCAGGACGAGGGAGAACTCGTCGTTTTGGCCTATGGTGAGCGTGAAGCCGTATTTGGAGTTGCCGCATGGGGTGGGGGTCTTGCTGGACACCACCGGGTTGTTGGCCGCGCAGACGAGGTTCTTGGCCTCGCCGCCGTTGAGGACGAAGTTGACATTTGTGAGTGCGCCCTCGGAGTGTCCATCCAGCGTGAACTTGGTAACGGCGATGGTCTCGGCCTGGCGGGCTTCGAGGGGGATGGCCGAAGCGCCGGCGAAAAGAGCTGCGATGAAGAAGAGCATTTTGGATTGATGATGATAATATGATTGACTTGGACCTTGGGTTTGATGAGCAGCGGATTGGAAGCCCTTGATATACATGGCGGGATTGCACGGTGCTGTCATCTGAAGTAGGCCTGTTGGTATAAATAGGTGGCCCGGGCGACTATATCAGAACCGAATTTGGCAATAGGGCTGCGATGTCATCCCAACTCATCAGGTGAGGATAACTATAGTACCTTCGACCTGGAAATTTGTGTGCTATGACCGAGTTTAACCTCCTAGAATCACTATTTCGGGGGCTGGCCGGCGCGTCTATGTCTCAAGTTGCATAGTAGCGATCCAACTTGGATGTGTGCCATTATCCTGCGCACAGCCACCTCACAAACCCTGATATCAATCACCCTTTGTTTAGACTTGAGCCTGAACTCCTAACGACAATGCAGTGGACGCTGTGCAGACAAATACTTTTCTATATAAACCGTACGAAGGACCTCAAACAGATAGTCTAAGAAAACATGCACTTCCATCTTCGTTTCTTTCAAAGTCAACTGCAACACCTTTATCCAAGCCAAAAGTCAACATGCAGCTCACGCAATCCATCGTCCTCTTGCTGGCCGCCACGGCCACGGCTCTCATCACGCCTGCTTCCGAGGATGCCCTTTCAAAGTTCCCGTTGGCGAAGCGCGAGTGCCAAGAATTTCCCAATGTATGACCGAGAGCCCTATGCTGCGATACCTTGTGCTAACACCAAAACAGGGCTGCTCCTACTACGACAAGTGCTGCAGAGGTGCTTGCGTGCCCATAACCACCGTTTGTTAAGGTTGAAGCCACGGGCTTTGCGGATCATTGACTGCAGCATGAAGTCTTGCACTGCGGTTGGGAGCTACGGTAGCCTGACCAACACTGAAGCTATTCGGTCACCAAGCCCCATATTGCGATACGAGGCTTACTTCTACGTCTACGAAGCCAGTCTGATGTTACTAGTTGCTCTGGTGGTTGTGGATTATATATGGCACCCAGTACGCTTTTTACCCGGCGGCGCCAGGTTGAAGTATACGCATTTGTCGAAAAGCGTTCCATGGCCAAGAAGACGATTTACATCTTGACGTTTGGCTTGATTCTCAGCCGCAAAAAGCAGCACTGTACATAGCAATCCAGTAGCCTCGAGATTAGGTAGATCAGTAAAACAATAAAACAAATAACAGTAGTAAATGTCGGATAACGGGCAGTAGGATTACACGCCGATTTCACCGAGTTTAAAGTGGGCTTTAAATACAGGAAATGGAAAACAAATAGGCCATCGCCGCCGCAAAGCCGGACAGCAACGGAGTGATTTATGTATATATTATGCGGAATTGGGCAAAGTCGCAATGTTATATCCCATATATCAAACCCACGGGTACGGACGGCATTTGCGGTGCCAAAATCGAGTTGACTACCCGGAAACAAAACTTTAGCGAACCGGTAATTATCCGATATACGGAGAAGGGGCCAGAATGCTGGCTGCTTAATACACAAAACTTGTATAGGATGCGCGCTGGAGGAGCTGCCCAAATATAATATTGCCACGATGTGGGGTAGTAACGGTGATGACAAGGTGGGAGAGGCAAAGGAAAGGACATACAGAGTCGGGATTTGGAAGGGACTAGCTTATAAGGCATTTGGTGACTTACAGTGAGACGGGGACATCGACTCCAGTATATCGGCAATGGCGCAGTCGGTGTTTGGCTTCTGGCCAGATAGCCTGCACACCCGATATAATCCGCCCCGCACAACAAGTGTGAGCCGGAACAGTATCTCCTCGTACCGATTTAGTGAGGGCCGAACTGGTACTCAGGTGGGTGTGGCCACTGGGGGAATCCTCGGTATCGTCTGTTTTTATCCTGTAAAACTAGACAATGCCTTTTTCTTCAAACAATCAGGTCCGTCAAAGACCATGGTTGAGATCGCAAAGAGCACTGTCATGAACCTGCTTTGTCCTGCCATTGTTCTGTGGATAAACGGCAGATATAAAAACTAAAGCAGCAGGACCACGCTCATCACCAACCCCCCGAATAACAAAGCTGTCGAGAACTCACGACAGAACTTTGATCGTATCCACAGACGTCCAAGTCCACACAACATGCCCTCCCTCGCCCCTCTCACGCGGCGCTCGAGCTGCCCGCACTCGAGCGTTCCGGCCGTCAGCTGGCGGCACTGCTCCATTATCGCCCGGCGCCCCGAGCGCCAGGAGGCCCCGCGCAGCCGCAGGTCCACGCCGGCGTCCGACCTCGAGGCCCTCCGGGTCCAGGTGGCGCGGCAGATGGCCGCCAGCGCGGTGCAGCCTTGTTGCCTGTGCGGGATAGGGTTCGAGTGCGCCCATTGCACCGACCGGCGGATCAGCAGCAGGGCCGTGGGCACGGACGTGTGGATTTAGTGCGAGTTCCTTAGACGTAGATAAAGAAACAAAAAAAAAGAGTATTCACAGTTTGTCCCCGATTGGCAAATCACCTTTCCCCTCGCCGGTAGAGCCCCAGCAACCGATCGACGACGATCCTCCTGACCAGCCCACCGCCCTCGCCCCTTCTTCTAGTATCATCATCCCCCGGGATCTCGACCGAGAACGACGGCCGGGCAGAGCCCCCTCCGGGCTCCTTGACCAGCTTCCTCGTCGGCCTGCCGCTGCTCCCATTCATCCACAGCCTCGCGGGCGGCGCGCCCACGCGGTCCTGCGTCCGGGGCCCGTCGGACATGTGTTGGGCCAGCAGCGACTCGTACCCGCCGGCGCTGCTGAAGC
>JARHUK010000481.1:0-19784 GCA_031001725.1 Pseudopyricularia javanii
GAAATTTGTATATGAAAGGAAAAGCGAGAATGCCAACCAGAGACAAGCCATAAAAGGCTTACCACGTTAGAGTATCTTGGATTAGAGAGTACATCTCGAAACGGTTGCCAAACTCGTTTTTTTATGCAACTAGGAAGCAAAAATGTAAGGACACCTTCAATGCCATTCGGAGTCAGCCTGGAAGACGCTGTCGAATGAGAACTCTTGAGGGGCAGCGTTGGCCGCAGTAAACAGAGTGGCATCTCCCAGGCACTGCTGGTCGACGGCCAGGTTCAGTTTTGGTTGAAGGCCGGCACCTGAATGAATGCTTCTCTGTGTAATGGTAGCCGTCGTGCTAGAGGGACTGCAGAGCATAGCTGGCGCCTGCAGGTGCGAAGCAGACATATCCATCCCTGTCCCGACGTCCAACGGCGGACAGAAACTGAAGCTGGCGGAAGACAACGGAAACCCGGTGCTGAGGTAGCCCATGTGAGCGGTGGTCATGTTCAGATCTTCGAGCATCTGCACATGTGATCCGGGGACATGAGTGATCGTGGGATATGATTGCTGCCCAGGGTGCAAGTTCTCCAGGCCAGCACCATTGACAAAGGCTTGTTCGTGGTAATAGACCGAATGCGTACTATCAAGTTTGACTTCCTGATCGTCTGAGTCGGCCTCGCCATCACTTTCTCCTCCTTCTTCTTCCTCTTCCTCGGCCTCCTGATCGTTCTCGGAAGTCTCTTCGTCTCCAGTCTCCGAGACCTTGACTTTGATCTCTTCCATCCACATTTTGAGAACATCCATAGGCGGCCAGTCGCCGCCACCGTTGCCAGCTCGCCGCTCAGCATCAGAGTTCTTGCCAACGCCATCTGTCTTCTTGTCACCAGAATTCCTGGATCGAACGGGTTTTTCTTTGAAATGCGTCCGTCGGAGATGGGCGGCAGCGTTGTAGTAGGCACCGTAGCGCTTTCCCGCTTTGCAATGCTTGCACTGGTCAAGGGACTGAACTGGTACAGGGCCCTCAAAATCCGGTGTTGCTAGCCTGGGATCCCGGCATATCCATTTGCTCGTCGTTGACTTGTGCTTTGCGTCAGTGTGCCGGCGAAGTTCGTGCTCGCCGCGAAACTCGGGGCGATCGGGGCACCTAGAGCAGTGCACTTTGGGGTGCTTCGGCCGTTCGTACTTTTTAGGGGCCGCAATGGCCGTCTTTCCTGGCTTTGGGGGTGAAGCCAGTGTCGATGCCGCGAGTGCTCCGTTGTTCTCCTTGCGCTGGTCGGTCGGGCCAGAATCTGTAGCAACCAGCGGCTTTGGCTGCAGCATCGGGCCCTGCTTGGCGTTCTGGTTCTGCCTCTTGATGGCCTCTTTAGCTCGCAATTTGAGTGACTGGCTAGATTTGCTGCTCGCGTTTGACTGCGTACGCTCCATGGGAGCGGCCACAGCCTCGCATGAAGCCAAAGATGGTACATTGGTCGGAGGGCAGTCAGGTGGTTGGGTGAAGTCCATGTCAATGGACTGACCAGAGTCAGACCGAGACATCGGCGTCGACTGGTGAATCAGGGACGGTGTGTGCATCTGATACCCATGCAGGGGCGTAGATAGGTTTATGCCCATCAGAGAAAAGTCGTGATCAGATGGCGGGGCAGGCTTTCCCATGGCCGGGTTTTTGAGAGGCCCGGCGAATGAATTCGCATCCTCAAAAGAGCTTTGCGAGGCCAGACGAATCATTTCGACCGAAAGCTGTCCATTGATTGACGAGCCATCGTTGGGGATAATACTATTACGTCGGCTCATGCTATCCTCCAAGGTTGGTGCTGTTGTCAAAGAGCCGCAAATTGAGACTGGCATGTGCCGGACGCCGAAGTCGACACTTTGTGCCGCATCCGGGGTACCAAAGCACATGAATGTATCTGAAAGCGGAGCCTCATCAAATGCGCGCAGATAGTCCTCGACATTCATACCTACATCAGGAGCGACAGGCTCTCCGGTGAGGCTCGGCAGTGCCGTTGACTGACTACCATAAGGCTCGCCCAGTTGAATGGAGTGGCTGAAGAGACTCTCCGATATGGGTGCATGGTTGGCATCTTTGGAGTAGTTCTCCATCATGGCCATTTTTGCAGAGTACTGCTGGGCACGCGGAGGTGCGGGAGGTGGGGTCACCAATCCAGAGCCGCTGAAGGGCATCGAGGTTGATGGTCTCGTTGAAGACGATCGGTCCATAAGGACTGCGTCACGGATTGACATTGGTTGGACGTACGTAGTCTTTGCTCGCTTCATGGGTTGAGAGTCGACCTCGTCAGTCTGTACGCGTTGTGTCAGTTCACTAAATGGGTGCCGTTGATTTAATCGCGTATGTCACATACCGGAAAAGGGCGGGTTGCGGGGATAACCGCCGGCGAGGCCGTTGAGCGGCCTGTAGAGCGTCGGCGAGCATGCTGGGCTGAAGTCGATACGGCAGGCTGTGGCAGTTGAGATTGGCCGTGCTGGGTCGGGGTAGATGGCGGCGGCGATAGAGGGAACGCATTCACAGTGGTTGATTTGAGCTGGGCAATCTTCCTGTCGAGCTCACGTCTCTGCTCCTCAAGCTTCAGTAGCTCCAGCTGGCCATCTGGGGAACCAGTTTGCATCTTGTTCGCTCCGAGGCGACTTGTTCGGGTGTGGCGTGGTCTAGACTAGACGACTGTCTGACTGGTGACTCGTAGTTTGATCTGCTTGTAGCTGTAGCCTGGGTGGTGTGTCGTGAAGGCGACCGCAGGCTGCTATGGTATGCCTGGTGTCCTGACAGCCTCGTCTTGCAGTAGCAAAATTGTTCAACGAAGCCTTACTTAGGCGCTCGTGGTTCGTGGTTTCTTATACCCCACACTGGACAGTCGAGGCAGGGTGTTGCTGTGCTAGAGGGACAGGGCTTGGTTTATGAGGCGGATGAGGAATCTTGCCGCCACAGTGTGCTGCAGCAAGCTGTTGACGTCGACGCAGCGTTTGGTTGTGTGTTTCTTCGCGTTGTGAAGCGGTTGGGGGAAAGGTATGCAAACAAGAGGTTGTTGATCGTGGCCAAGTATGTATGTCCTCTCAAAGGACAGAAGGGGACCAAATGTGGGGTCGCGATGGCGGGAGCGTCGATATTTATCCCATCGATGCCCAGTAAGGCTCCGAGGCACCACTTATACTAAGATGCGGAGCCGGGCACGAAGCAAAAAGAAGACGACGGAGGGAAGTACAGCAGCGGACGAATGATCAGCGTTGCAGTCAACAAAGTGGACTTGGCGGGTGCACCAAAGATCAAGGAGCAAAGACCTGACGTGGGCAAGAGCTTAGTACCTTGCCCCGGACCCGATTCAGAGAGAAGCACGGGATATTTTGTGGATGGCAAGGATGCCAGCAGCCAAAACAAAACACCAATTACTTGGTCTACGGATATGTGCGAAGGTATAGGATGGATGGGACGTGGAGGTGGAGGCTCGAAAGGGAGCAAACGGGTTGGTGTAAGAGATAGGCAGGGGCATGTGTGCTGTTATGGATGGGGATTCTGAGTGGGTTCTGTTCTGTTTTATTTTTATTTGTTTTTTTTTTCATCTTTGTTTTTTCTGGTCAACAATGCTTTGGGTACCTTGGGTACCGTACCGTCCGGTTGAGGGATGTACTTCGCGCAGAGAAGTCGAAGAAAAACTGCCGCACCACGGATAACTGCCCGAGGCCTGGCTGGTCCGGCCAAGTGACTGACTTGGTCTTGCTTCTTTTACTTCTGCCATTGTGGAATGGCCGGCACCCATGCCTCGCTATGTTCCCGGATTGGCCATATTAAAAGTGTGGATGGGTTGGTCTGGCTGCCATTTGATCAAAGCAAAGCAAACGTGGGGTCTGACAGCCCAGGCTGCGATGCGATGTAACCCCAGCGAGACGTCCAGCAAACAAAATCGGAGCTGTTTGGCTGTCTGCAGTGATTGTCGATGGAGGGTGGTTCCGGTTTCCGATTTGCAGCGACGCAATGCAGCAAGCCCCAGGGCGGAGCAGAAGCAGCATGTAATGTGCAAAAAAAGGCCAGTAATGGCGCACAGCGGATGACTGAATCACAATCATGCCTTGTTCGGCTGAGTTGCAAACGCCCAGAATGAGGAAAAGGATGAGTGGTGTATCTGGGCGTATCTGGGTAAGGAGGCGTGCAGTAGGATACCTATCCATGGCATTTTGAGGAGTAAGCGGACGGTCAAGATATGCCGGTAAACAGCATGCTTGCGTCAGGAGACAGCTCTGTCACGTGCTGGTACATATTAATATCAGGCCAAATGGGAACATTCGAATTAGTTGGGGGGTCAGTGGCTGGCTGGCTGGCCAGGCCGGCCTGCCCTTGTGTGAGGCTAATACCACTGCATAGTATAGCAGCAAGTGGAACATCGTCGTCATCGGCCAGCGTCCTTTGTTGTAGGCGAAAACCATTCTTTTGGTTCCATCATCTAACATATTTCCCAAAAGGAATGGAGGTGTATCGGCGATGGTGAGAAAAACTTTTCGTCCTTGGAAGGTGGGTGGGGAACAGGATTCTGACGTGTCGTGACACCGCTAGATCCGATCGAAAAGGGGGTCTGGTCAGATCGAGGGAAAGCAAGGTTGACTTGTCGCGACGTGACTCTGCTAAAGAGGCCTCAAGATGGCCTTTCTTGGGCGTCGACTGGTGTTGCGGATGAATGATGGGGGGGTCGAAGTGATTGGCAAAATTCTGGCGGTCAGTGTTCACCCCACTCAGGGTCCCTCACCCAGGGATGGTGCTGGTTAAGCGGGGCCGTTGACGCTGAGTTGGCAAGAGTCGCTGCCTGAATCCCTGATGCCTGAGGCCACAACTGGTTCGATTCGCTTTGGGCTGTCCTGCCAAAGTGAGGCGGTCGTCGCCCTGTCTTTATTTGAATGGCTAAGAGGGAAGGACCCCACTAGCCGCAGCCATCGCGCCAATGGCCATTCATTCGACGGACCGGATCCATCTGTCCCCTCCATTCGTTCCTATTTTGTAAGGCAGGAATCCGGTTCGACAGAGATGCCACCCTCTCAGCTCACGCCGACCTGGACGAAAATATCTACCTTACCTATAACAGTTATTGCAAAGTACCTACTTTTATGCCGCCATTCCAATAGGGCCTTCCGATATTATTATCGAAGAACATGGGCGCTAGCCAGGGCACGTCCTCTATTCTCTTGGCAACCGAGTCAGCCCAAAGTCGGCTTGGACGCCTGCCACAAGAACACACAGCCTTCGAGGTGGCCGAACAAACACAAACGTCCAGCTCTTCCCCCCAAACGAACCAAGGGATTTCCAAAGGCTAAAGGCAATGGATAAACCGGGCGATGCATCCGACTTGTCCATCATGCTGTGAAACCCCTCTCAAGTGATGAGCATGGCTCCCACTCCTGTTTTTTCCCCAATCATAGCCCCCAAACCTCCACACAACCAACCTCTCCAAGACATCTATCTCGTTTCTGGCGCCCATACAAGCCCAATGTCAGCCACGACGGGAAGGTTGATCAACATCCCATGGACGATTCATAGACGAGTAATTTGCATTACAGCCTGTTATACCAAGCCCACCTACCACCCATCCTAACTTTTATGCCTACCACACGCCAGCAACATGATGCGAGCAGCCATAGCTTGCTCGTATTTCATTGCTAATAATTATTATAACACTTTTTTTGGGCATCAACGCCAAACCTTGTATAGAACTCCCTCCCACATCTCCGAATCGATGCCCAATTCAACACACCTTTTCCAGCTTGTAGCACACCCACCCAAAGAGCCGCTTATTTCAAAGTCTGTGCTGTCTTTAAACATCTTGGGCACGCATTATCATGGCCAGCTTCCAGGTCCAGACTGGCCCGATGCGTCACGCCTTTCACCTTCTTCCTTGCCTCCTTGTCATCGACGTCGATCATAACACTGTTGTGTTAGCGTTATGTGACCTACTGATTTCTCAGACCGTGCTCGCAGCCCGGCACATGACCACATGAACTTGGTCATACCTAGAAGAAATACGGGCACCCTTCCACTGCAGCCACACGATAGTCTCGTGGTCGCGAACGCTTCCTTTGGCCCAGGTGGATGACTTGACTGAGAGTGAAGGTTAGAAAGCCGGGGATTCATCTGCCACATCGAGGTTTCTTTGTTTGTCTTGCTGAAAATTGAAATCCTATCCCAAGGCATCCCTACATCGTACTCGGGTCTGCTCATACGGCGGGCATGCCTGACAGCTCACGTGCCACTGCGGAAGCAAGCCCCTTGTCGCTCATCCACTTAGCCGAGCGCGTTATTCCCAAACCGCCGTACTGCCCAAAGAAAGATATGTAGATATTTAGTCATGAAAATTGTCCACTGAAAATCACCAAACTGCAAGGGCAGCAAATACCAGCGAGAAGACAAGTAAGCGAAATGATTATGGCTATCTGGCTAGCTGATATCTCCTCCTGTATCACAGCGCACACGATGTTTTCGAAACTTTGTGATTAGATTTGGTCTTCAGTCGCGGCAAGCAAGAGGGTACTGGTACTATCAGTATGCCTTCTTCCTCAACCCATAGCATGAGAAACAAACCCAAGTTTGTAACAATTTTACTATGATTCTCTTTTCCTTTGCTGTTCCCCATTTTGCCGCCCCAAGCGCTTCACTAAGGTCAAGTTACTCTGTATGCCCTCTCACGAACTTTTCCTTTCTCAGCTACCTACCTATTTATTCTAGCTTCAATTGATCTTCACCGTCAGGTTGTCTAGCCAGAGAATGAGCGTCATCCTACAGGCACCAGTCTGAATCCTGTCGCCCAAAAATGCTTGGCAAAAAGACCTCGTTGGCCGAGGCGACCAAGAGACCCGCGGAATGTAACGATTGCCGGCGATCTTGCAACTTGAGCTGACAGATATCACCGTCGCCTGCTTTTTACCTGCGACGTCAACAAGATCATGAGAAGTATGGGGGCGGCATCGTGGTTATAGGCATCTTGTCAACTCATATTGAGCGGGCGGTTGTACGAGGTAGACCATGAGATTTCCTGCCATCAGCTAACTTTTAGTTCGTGGTCCTCATAACCTGTATCAACCCATATTCTTCATTATCGAAGTGTTCAGGAGTGGCCCTGCGGACTGTCTATCATCATGGCGGGTTTGTGATTTCTTACAAGACTCGTATCTGTTATAATACTAGTTGGGGTCCAGGGAGTGAGTAACCTCTCCGATGTATGTGCCTGAATCGAGGGGCTTGCCTCAATACCCACCATCAGAGTACTTTTGGCGCCATTATAGCTGCTCTGGTAAGTCTGTGACCGTAATAGCTTTTAGCTACCAAATTTCCATTGACTCAGGTATAAATTTCTCGGATCATTTGCTGTTCTCGGTGACAACCTCAACATCGAGGGCGGGAAGGTTTTGCAAAACCCAGGAAGCAACAGGTCTGAGACGACTTATCAGTACGCTTATCAGCGTAAGAGTAACTTGCCCGAATTAAGGTCATTTCCTGAGACTAAAGCTGGCCCGGGTGCCCGGGTGCCCGGGAGTATCAGTGAACGAGACGCTCTATATAAGTCTCACTTCGCAATGGAGGGTGGACAAGGCAAACATTGTGGTACTCGACAGCCACGACCTCGAAGATAGCGAGCTTGTCACACTATGGCTCATACTTGTTGAAAAACAAGACGACAGAAAAGCTCTATTGATAGGGTGGTACTGTGTTTAACCAGGATTGGAACCAGTCAAGTTCGGTCCTAGCAGTCTTGAGTAGACAGGGCGCACCGCCCAACTCCTTTCAGACCGACAATAACGGATCGTGGTCAAACATTACGGATATACCATCCGCGACCAGCCCGGAGCTCCTACGGACGACGACCGGCAGCTGGATGACATGCAACGGCTACTGTTTTCTTCTGGGCGGCATGACGCCGTATGTTGAGAACACCGTTTCCAACCAAGCCTTGGCAGTGCCAGGCCTGGTCACCTTCGACATGGAAAAACTAGAGATTTCCAACGTCAACGCGGCCGGCTTCGGGCCACCTGATTCAGCGGTGTGCCTCTCCACCATTGAAACCGAGAAGAAGGGGCTCGTAATGTTTTGGGCGGCCATCAATCGGCAGGACTCGATACCTTTGATCGGCCGTATATGAACCTTACCACAGTTTATCTCTACGACGTGATCTCGTGGGCCTTCTACAACCAGACGGCAACGGGCAAGATACTCACGCCACGCGAGCGAGCCTGCGCCGTTGCGACACAGGCACGGGAAGGCGGTTCGTACGAGGTCTTCGTCTAGAGCGACAGGAACGACACCAACATCATGAACGAAGTTTACGTTCTCACTGTGACGGGATTCGTTTGGTTCCGCATGCTCGCTGAGGAGGTAGGGGTGGCACGGTACGACTACGCCTGCGCGCTGGTTTGGGATGAAAAGGGACAGTTGCTCAGCGTGGGTGGGCTATCTTTAGTTAGCCGCAGGGAGGACTCATACGGCAGAGATACGTAGATCAACGGGCTTAGGATCTTAAACCTACCTTGCAGGGTGGTCATGGAAGGACGTCTTTACGCCGGACGCAAAGGCTTATGAGCTGCACATCGAAGTGCAGAGACGGTACTCTTCGGATTAAGTTGAAAGAGCGGAGTACTATTCTAGGATGGCTGTGATGTTTCTCGCACACCCCGTGCGTGAGAATACCGACGCGGGCAGTGGTTTCGGAGTTGCCAGCTGACCTAGAACAGCATCAACTAACAGAGCCATGAACTTTTCTGAGTCACAGGCGGAGAGCAGGATTTGTGCGACAAAACATTGGAAGACACGTATAGACGATGGTCAACATAAAATGGAATGACAAACCATTGCACTTCATATCTATCTACCTTATGCTATCAACGCTGGGGAAAGATATCACGGGCCTATTTTTCAGCCCTGCTAGCGCCGTTGCTAGCATTCCTGACAAAGGGTTCCAAAGGCAAAACCTGCTCCTCGGGCTTAACATCATCGTACAGCTTGCTCCACCGGCCCTCGAGCTGCGCGGGTGTCTCCCAGGCATATTCGGGATCACGGAGCCACAGCCGGACGAGGTGGCGTCTAATGCTCGGATATTAGCAAGTGGCAACCAACCGCCACCCTCACCAACATAACTATAACGGCAGGACATTTTCCAATCAAAGAAAGAAGCAAGAATGTTGACTCACTTCTTTTCCGGTGTGTCTGTGAACCCATCACGGGCGTGGAAGACGGCCAGGTTGTTGACGTATTGCATGTCGCCCTTACTGAACTGAGTCGCAACGTGGAACCGCTCGCCGAGAAAGTGCAGAGCGTCCAGGGCCTCGGCCTGCGCCTCGGTTATGGGTGGCAGGTCGGTGCCGCGGGGCAGCGCGCCGAACCCAACGAGGTACCGGCGCGCATACTGCAGCAGTATCCGCTCCGGCTGCTTCTCCGAGGCGGGCTGGTGGTAGATTAGTGGCCTTGAGAAGTAGCGCGCGTCGACTGACTTGTCGAAGCTGGGGAGCGAGAATACAAGTCTTGTCAATGCCATAATTCTTTTTGGGATGTTTTTATATGGGCGAACAATAACCCTTACTTTTCCAATGGCCAATTACTGGTCAGCGTGTGGATGAGATCCGGCCTCGTCTTTGCCAGCTCGTTGTAGACCCTCCAAGTGCTGGCCAACTTGCTGGCGCCTCCCTCGGCAGCCTCACCCAACGCAAACAGTGACACCACGTCGCCCGCATCAGTGTGAAACACCTGTTTATCTGTTGTATACGCGGGGCTGCCGATGGTGACCTTTAATTCGGTCCCTTTGGGATTTCGCCCCTGCTCCTGCTCCTGCAGCTGCCGCGTCAGGTCCTTGATGTGGGAGAGCACCACATCGGCCTTCTTGCCTTGGTAGCTAGAGTCCTGGCGGCCCCGGACAGCGGCGATGTGCGAGGATATCCCGGCATATATGATGATATTCTCCTCGCGCGTGTGGCTGTCCACGTCCACACCACGGATCACGAAGAAGCCGTGGCCGTTGTGTAGCTCCCGCGACAGGCGGCGCAGCTCCGGGCGTGTCTTGGGCAGCGGAAATGTTGCTGCGTCAATGTGTCCAAGGGGCAGGTTTAGTGCTGATAAAGGAGCCAGTGCCGAGATGTTAACATTTTCATCGCCGCCGGAGGTGGTTGGGGGAACATCAAACGGCTGCCGGTCGATAGGCCTCTCTGTGACTTACACTTGAAGTGCTTCACGGCGGCATCTATTTCAACCAGCTGGTCTCGGCTGAGCACATATGTCCAGTCGTAGGACTGTGCCACAGTGTCACCCTCCCAGACCAGGTCACCCTGAAGCTGGGCGGGAAAGCCTTCTGGCAACGCCTTTTGCAGGTCGTCCTTCTCCTCTGCCAGTCGTTTGGCGGTACGCTGGTGCCACTTGTCAACGTCTGGGTGGTACTGGATGTCCGGTTGCCTAAGGGGCGTCTGAACGGCAACGGAGGCCATATTTTCATGAGTGATCAGAGGCAGTATTTTTTTCTCTTTGTTCCTTTGCCTCTGTCCCTCATTTCCGGATTCTTTGTATTTCTACGATCAAGTTATTATAGAACCCACAAGTTGACCATCAAAAACATATAACCGAGATGCATGTTGGTGCTCGGACTTGATAACGGCAATGATGTGCCAGGTGGGGATACTATCACCATTGATGATATATTCGATGGCGTGATCGGACCAAGGATCGTCTGCTGCGGGGCATATCCTTGCCACTGGTTGCGCGATGTACTTGAGTCTAAATAAGGTACACTGCTACAGCACACCATCAGTACTTGGATAAATGGCGTTTTCTCCAAACATGCATGCGTGTGGGGTCTGCCTATTGTTCTCGGTACCACACGAGGCCAAAAGTTGTTGGGTTTCTCCTTGGGGAAGGTCTCGCAAGCGATAGCGAGGGTAGCGTTGCATGGTGACCTTGCCGGTTTCTCTCTTGGCATCAGCTCCCACCTATGAGACTATGGCTCGTAATAGAATGATAACGGTTGCCAAGCACATTCTACATTTTCGTGATCGGCCTTGCTACTGCTCTTGTGGTCTGTCCATTCAGGAAAACAGCGCAGTCCATGATGCCAATGTCTCGGTAAACAACCACAGCAACGCCCCTGGGCGTCCGGGGAAGGGCTTGCCTGTCTGTGTTGGCCATTATAAGTGTCTGTCCTCCTCTCGGTCTGTTGCAAGCTTGGTTGGCTTCCATACTTGCAGCACAGCACAGCCCCTACGATCCCGCACGGGCAAGTGAACAACCCCCAGACGCAATCATGGTTTTCAAGCCATGGGCTCGAGACTCGGCAGCGGCCGAGAACGCAGGGCCGACGAACAACGCGGCCTACGCGTCCGACTCGGAGCCATCTGTGGTGCAAGACGGTGGCCTTACTTATACCAGGGCCAAGGCCGGCAACGGCTCGCAGCCAGCCTATCAGGAGGCAGTCGGCGCTCCGGTCGAGACCAAGTCGCCGCTGGGCTACCACGTGGGATGGGCGACGATTGTGTTTCTCAACGTTAACCAGATGATCGGCACCGGAATCTTCTCTACTCGTAAGTTGTCAGTTTTGTTTGCGACGCTTTTGCGCAAGGCAATCTCCGCGGGGGTGAGAGACAAGGTTGCCCCTATTGCCATTCCGTAAATCCTCTGCTAACCCTGGGGACTCTTCAACCTCACAGCTGGATCTGTGCTCAACCGGACTGGCTCAGTCGGCCTGGCCCTGATTTACTGGCTCATCGGTGTGCTCCTCGCCGGGGCCGGCATGTCCATCTACCTCGAGTTGGCATCCTACTTCCCCAACCGAAGTGGCTCGGAAGTCGTCTATCTTGAACAAGCCTTCCCCCGACCCAAGCACTTCTTTCCCATCGCCTTTGCCGTGCAATCCGTCATCCTATCCTTCAGCTCCTCGAACGCAATCGTCTTGTCGCGGTACATCTGGCGCATCGCCCAGATCACCCCCACCGAGTGGCAGCTGCGCGGTGTCGCCATCGCCGCCTACACGCTGGCCGTCATCTGCGTCATAGCACACAACAAATACTCTCTCTGGGCCACCAACATAATCGGGGCTCTCAAGATCCTGACGCTTATCTTCATCAGCATCACAGGCTTTGTGATCCTCGGCGGTGGCGTCGCCAACGTCCCGGACCCGAACCGCAACTTCCGCAACGCCTTCGAGGGCACCACTACCGACGGCAACAGCCTATCGGTGGCCCTGGTGAACATCATCTTCTCTTACACAGGCTACTCCAACGCCTTCAACATGGTCAACGAGATCGAAAACCCAATCCGCAAGCTCAAAATCTACTCAAGCGCCTCGGTCATCATCGTCTCGGTCCTATACATGCTGTGCAACGTTGCCTATTTCTCAGCCGTGTCCAAGGCCGAGTTTGCTGCGTCCAGGGAAATCGCCGCCTCGGTGTTTTTCGCCACCGTTTTCGGAAAGGGCGGCTCCGCCGAGACGGCCCTCAACTTCCTAGTCCTGCTCAGCGCCTTTGGTAACCTGCTGGCCACTCTCATCGGCTCATCTCGCATGATTCGCGAGATCGGGAGGCAGGGTGTGCTGCCCTACACGGACTTTTGGGTGTCCACCAAGCCCTTCGGCACACCGCTGGGCCCGTACCTGCTCAAATGGGCCGTAACCTTCATCATGATCATCGCTCCCCCGGCCGGTGACGCGTTCCAGTTCGTTATCAGCATCAAGACGTACCCGGACGGCGTTTTCCACCTGGCAATGGCCATCGGCGTCTTCCTGATCCGGAGGCGGAGGAGCAGCGCGGGGCTGGGAAAGACCGAGTTCAGGGCCTGGGACTTTGTCGTTGTCTTCTTCATCCTGCTGCAGGTCTACATCATCGCGATGCCCTGGTGGCCGCCGAAGGGTGGTATTTATGCCGGCGAGGTCAGCTTCTTCTACGCGACGTACTGTCTGGTTGGAATCGCAATGTATGTTTTTTTTCTGTATTTCAAACGCCCTTACTTCTTGTGCGTCTAGCAAAGGTATAAGTTGAATGAGGGGGCAAAAGACCACCTGCTAACAGAGACCGCTCTACAGCCTCATCATCTGCGGCCTCTACTACTGGGTCTGGATGTCCGTCCTCCCCAAGTGGAAGGGTTACCGCATCCGCAGTGAGACCCGTGACGTCAACGAGGGTTCCGGCGCCAACGCTCACCGGCTCGTGCGTGTGCCCCTGGCCGAGCTTGAGGAATGGGACGCCACTCATGATGAGGCGGGCTTCCTGCGCCAGAGGCGCGTCCCTGCCGCTGGTGGAGATGGCTCCTTGTCACCCAAGTCCTCCAAGAGCGGCGATGTCGACCGGGAAGTGGTCGTTCCGGGCAAGTCGGCCTAGGTCAACACTATCATTTGCAAAATATGCCCGGGTTTCCTTGTTTAGGGGGAGTCTCGTCCGTGGCCATCGCTGCCAATCAGCCGGGTGGCTATTAGTGCTTATTGATCATTTCGGCAGTTTGACATTGAAGAAGAACAAAGTGATTGTCGCTAGCTACCTATGCTTTGGCTAGAAGACAGGAAAAGTTGTGCAGGCATTTATCTGCTTTATCATGTTCCTCCGAACAGAATATCATTATACCCCACCGTTTACAAAAAAAACATGGTAGAAATAATCCTGGCGAACAAGAGCCAGCCTGAAAAGCCCTCACTTCCAAGACTGAGGGGGTATCATTGATATGTCAAATATGGATCATACAAAGAACCGAAGCTGCCGATGCCGATGCCACTGCAAACATTGAAGTATTAGTCAAAGTTTCCTGATCCGTCGAACCGGAGACTCCCCAAAGCCGTATTGTCAAATATAAAGGCCGTCGACCAAAGCGCTCATGGCCTAGGACTCCACCAACACGGCGGTCTCACGAGGCATGGCGTCCTCCGTACGCGTGACTAGACGGAACTTGGTGGACACATCCACCAGGTTGGAACCCAGCACGTCGGGCGCCCTGCCGAGGAACAGGTCTGAGATGGTTCCGTCCTGGGGAACGGAGCCGGACCAGCCGTGCCAGCTGCTAGGGGTGATGGTGGACTCTGAAATCGATTCGGTATCGAGAGTGTCCGTAGTTAGGTGTGAACGGGTTGCGGTGGTGTTGACTGTCTCCAGGAGTGTCCCAGAATTCTCCATACTACCCAGGGTCGGGCCATCGACTGTGGCCGTGCCGGGAGCGATAATGGTGGTAATGAGGCCATAGATTGCCGTGGTGGTGGTGGTGGTGACGGTAACTATCACCATGTCAGTCTCCTGCCCAATTAGACTGGCTGTGAGGGCTGGCATGGTGTCGTTCGTCGTGGTATGCAACAGCAGTAGATGCGACTCCTCGCCGCGAGGCCTAATGCCGATCGAAGCAAGGTCGGCGGCCTTATCACAGCAGCGGGAGGAGATGGGCGTGGGCTTGACGACTGCGGCGGCGGCGGGGGATGACATGCCGAAGGGGCGAGGTCGGACGCCCAATATCATAATGGCAATGGGGAAGCCGATGATGAAGCACAAGGCCAAGAGTGCCATTGTGACGCCGCAACAGCTCAGCTTTTTGTCCTCGTTATCCGCGGCCTCCGGGTCAGCCTCATCCTTCAGCGAGATCTCGTCCCACTCGTAAGCCAGCTCGGCATCTTGTTTCTCTGCATCGCGAGGCTCGTTGACGGATGCAGCCGCCGAGTTTGGCATGAAGTACGGAGGCATTGTAAGGAATTTCTGTGGTTAGGTATTAGCATGAGCAAAGCTTCTCAATCAAGTGGTATTGGGACATTATCTGCTTGGGTTGTATCGCACCTTGAGATAACCGAAGTTCTCTCTTTGCAGGAGGATTCTCAGTAGCAGGATGCTTGGCTTTATACTTGAAAAATCATTTGGAATCATAAGGTGTGTGCTAGGCGTCTGCTAGGCGTCTGCAGCCCCATGCTGTATGCATGCCGATAGAAAAGTCAAATACACATATGTCCCTTCGTATTGACATACGTACGTGTGAATGCAAAGCTAGGCCACTTAACTCCGGGCAGTAATCCACTCAAAAACTTCTAAAAAAAAAGCATTATCTCCCTCGCTTGTCCGCTTATGTGATCAACGCCTGCCCTGAACCATCTACCAGCTCTTCACCTTCTGCATGCTGCCCTCCTCCAGCAGCGCCTTGTGCATGTCGAAGGTGTTGAAAAGCAAGTGAGGCTCGTGGCCCATTCCCTTGCGCAGGCACTCGAATTCGGCCTTCTCGTAGTAGGCCTCCAGGATCGGGCGGTAGATGGGGTGGGCACATTGCCTGATGATAACACGCGCCCTCTCGCGGGGAGACAGGCCCCTGACGTCCGCCAGGCCGTTCTCCGTCACGACCACATCGAGATCGTGCTCCGTCTGGTCGATGTGCGTGCACATAGGCACGATGCAGCTGACACCGTGTGGGTCCGTCTTGGACGGCCGCGTCGATGGGGTGTGCATGATGCTGTACATTGACGATCGGAGGAAGTCGGCGGAGCCGCCCAGGCCGTTCAGCATACGGGATCCCATTACACAGGTGCTGTTTGCGTGGGCGTAGATGTCCACCTCGACGGGAGTGTTCATTCCGATGACTCCAAGGCGGCGGATGATCTCAGGCGCGTTGGATACGGACTGCGACCGCAGCAGGATCCTCTCCTTGTAGCGGTCAAAGTTGTCATAGAACCTCTTGAATCCCTCGGGCGAAAAGCGCACCGACGTGGCCGTTGCGTAGTCCAGGCTTCCAGAGTCGAACAGGTCCAAGAAGGTGTCCTGGATGACTTCTGTCCAAACCTTGAGGTTTTCGAATTTGGAATTGGCAAGGCCTCCAATCACGGCATTGGCAATGTTGCCGATGCCCGACTGCAGGGGGAGCAAGTTCTTGGGCAGGCGGCCGTGCTTGACCTCATGCTCAAAGTACTCGATGAGATGGGTGGCAATCCGTGCGGAGCCCTCATCGGCCGGTGTGTTGGGGGCTGTCTTATCTTGGTAGTCGGACTCGATGACGCCGACGACCTTTGCCGGGTCAATGGGGATTGATGTAGTGCCGATGCGGTCCTCGACGCTAGTGATCATGTAAGGCTTGCGGTGAGGCGGCGCATCTGTCATTGTGATGTCGTGGAGACCCTCCATGCTAGGCAACGCAGTGTTGACCTCGATGATGATCTGCAGACAATGGTCAGCTACCACTTTGGCAACCCTCCTGAGAAGTTTGCGCATGAGAGTATCGCACCTTGTCGGCCATTTGCACAAGCTCCGGAGTAGCACCAACGGAAGCACCGGGAACGATGCTGCCATCCTCAAGAATGTCGGTTGCCTCCACCACGGTAACGTCGAGGCTGTTGTGCGGCCTGTCTTTTGTGTAGAAACCCTGTGATTATGAAAGCAGCGTCAGTTTTTTTGTCCGTGGCACATTGCCTTCACAAACAGCCACTTACATATACCAAGTCCACGGGGAACATGGAAAGGTGCTTGTCAAAGAAGTTTATCTTGCCATTGTTGATTCCCTTGGCAATGTTCTTGCCAACCTGGTGCGGGCTCCGCCTGTTGATCATGTCAAGGCTCGCGAATCTGTCCTCGGTCTCCGTGCCGGACGAGGCACCGACGAACAGAGAGTACTGCAGTTTGCCCTGAAGGTTGTTCTTTTCAACATGGTCGGCCAGAAATGTAGGCGTCTTCCTATTTGAGGCAGCGGTCCAGCATGTCAGCGACCTGGAAAACGTCATCTATTGGGGAAGGACTCCGGGAGGGGTGATCGGGGTTCGCGGCACGCACTTTGGGTAGCCAACACCAGTGAAGCCAGACCAGCCAATGTAAGCTCCGTTGGGGAAGTGGTGAAGCATGTCCTCAGCACGGCAGAGCTTCTGGAGCATCGCGGGACTCCGGATTCTGGCCTTGAGGGCCGCCGAGGCCACGGGGCTCGCCATCGTGTGTGGGCGCGTCGGTCGGGTAAACGGGGAGTTGTTGGTGAGAGTTGCCAAGAAAGCTAGCTGCCCTGAAGGAGGTTGTCTTTATCCGGGGCGCTCGTGGTCGTTTAGGTGGGCGCCTCGAAAGGTAACGGGTCGTTAGGAGCTTAGGTGCAAATGGAGTTCCCCGGACAGGAGAGGAATGGACGAGAAAAGATTCGAGGAACGATCGACCGCGGCCGCCCGGCCGGATTAAATAACCTCTCCATGTTCGGCAAGCCAATTGGCAAAACATTGGCGAGCTTGTCCGGTTACGAGTGGAAACGAGGGTCGGATGATGGCTCCAGTTTCCTTTGGTCCATGAAGTAGGTGGGGATGGTACTGGCTGCGAAGTGCCTGCAAAGCACAGTTCCCCCACTTTCATCATCAGGCAAAAAGCTTCAACCATGCCACCATGGTATTTGGTGATGGCTATCAGCCACAGGTTTGATGACCAGCTAGCCACATCAGCTACAAAGTGTTTGTCTTTGAGACTCGAAGACTTGACGCAGCAAGTTCGCTTCTATTCCTCTCTTGCTGAACAACAGCTATTACTTTGATTGTTCTGTACAAAAACTAAACCAATTAAAAAAAAAAAAAAGCTAGGTAGGGATCTTGACCTCCTATGGATATATCCCAGGTCGATCGACGGCAATTTGTGGCTCGTGTACCCACTCAACCACGCAATGCCGAGTTCAACTAGCCAGTGGTGTGGGTTGGCTTACTGACTGGGTACCTTTCCGTTGGTCCGGTTAGATAGTGACGAAATTGAAAGCCGGCCGCCAATGCATTCCATCCGGTGTTTGGTGTATGCGGCCTAGGCTTTTTAAGCAGTAAACTGGCGGGGATATTTATCCAGCTCGATTTCTTCGCAAACGCCTCTACTCTACTGATGGCTAGCTTGGCCTATCCTTATAGCTTGGTGAGGGTTTTCCCACACGAGTTATAACCACCCATGTCTTCTTTGATCAACAGCTCAACTTGCTGAACAGCACCGCTCCGTGAAGCCACACTCGGCAAACGACCTTTCACCAAAACGCCCAGACTACGGCCAAGAATGAGAGGGAGGCTCGGCTGCGGGGAAAGCGCCTGTGGAATTTGTGGCATATGGCGGCCCGGCTGCCAGGGACGGCATGCTTCGACGTGCGTCATAGCAGTTTGAAGCTGAAATTACTGTCAAGGTAATGTAGCCATCCGCAAGTTAGTGTTCTGTGAAATTCAACAAGTTTTATTGCCCTTGCTCCATCAAAATGTTGTTGGCGGACGCACACCAAATGTTTACCGCTGCGAAATAGGCCACGTGCAGCCGGGTCACGCAAAGTCTCGAACCATCGAGGCCAAATAGCTCGTGTCTCGGCTTCTGTGCTATGCGTTGGCGCCAAATTCACAAAGTAAACTGCGGCTGCGCTGGACTGATCAAAAGTCAGACTCAACTCGGATACACCAGCCACACGACACACACATGTTCGTGGCGCAGCATAGGTTCGAAACAACGGAAAGGCTGGGAATCGAGGCGCGCAAAGCCGCCCTCTTACCTTTCACGGAAGCCCAGAGACTTATTTTGCCCCTGACTGGAAGTTCAGGCTGTGCAAGTGGTTTTGTGATGCTTCAGGGTCGGTCACATTTCTTGGAGGTAAATGTGTCGGGTGCAGCGACAGTCAGCTCCCGCACAGTCGACGGAGACATGCTCGTGATAGACATTGCCACGGGCTGTGGGATAAAATGCCCTTCAAAAGCACGACGAGCTGAGAAGGAGGGAACATGCAGGGTCAAACTCCCAGCAGCCAAAGGTGTGCGTACGGTGTGCTAGCTCGATGCGAAATGCAACCCAATACTGACCAGCCACGCTATCTTGACTACGGTACCTATCTACATACATGGCACGCATGATTGCTAAAGAAAAATATTTGCTTCGCTGAGGTGCGCACACTCTGGCTTGGCATTTGTTGTGTCAAAAGGAGATGCCTTGTTGCCGTGTTGAGCTGAGGGATGCCTACTGTACACTGCAACTACAGTCCTGCAGGGCCTGGAAGTAACGTTGTCCATTACCAATCCTTCTGGAGGCTCAGAAATAGAGGTCAGACAGGTTACCGGTACAAAGGTTCCTGTTATTTTCCGAGTGCGGGACTGTCAACCACATGTGTTATTGGGTTGGCTCTTTCAATACCATTACCGACCCAAGGAGTGCATTGTCTCCGATTGTCGAGTCGAACTCAACGTTCCACCGACGATGCTCGAGTTAAAGACTTGTTCGCCTGCGAGGCTGAGAGCCACGTGAATCAGATTGGGCAAAGACAGTGGGAGGTCGCGAATCTCCATGGTAATTTAACATGCATGTAATGTACAGTAGTAGCCAGCATCCCTGGCACCGTTCGAGTCGAGCACTGGCAATGAAACCCGGTAAACAGAGAACAATGCTGGGCTATTTATTACGTACATCTGCATCGTCGTCTCATGGTTGAGCTTTCCACGGCGGTGGGTTGGTGGGCAAACGTTCTGGACTGGGGTCTGTCTCGCTAATCAAGACAGCTAGCTGCACGCGATTTAAAACCGTTGGAGAGGCGGAAAAAAAGGATGATGGGCAGGGCAGGGCTGGCTCGTCGCCCTACTTTGGACGTGGTCCAGATATCTCACATCAGCAGTACGGGTCAGCCATGATAGACTGACGCCTAATACTAAACCCTCCCCTTGAACCTCGCCAGCAGCATATGGTTGTGGCAAAGGTGGATGGATAGTGGCTATCAAGCCGCGAAGGATTTACCACTGATGATGATGGTGTTTCGTATCTTGAAGGACGAGGTCGCGTGGGCTCTGCAGCACGAGGAACGTTACATGGAAAACATCCATTGCTAGCTGCCTGTAGCTAGCAGCCCCCCGGTTACCGCCAATTCCAGCAAGCCAAGGGGG
>JARHUK010000483.1:0-32927 GCA_031001725.1 Pseudopyricularia javanii
GATTGCCCGTTCACAAGAAACTTTTGGCAAGCTTCCAAGTTATCATCTTATAACGCCTCGGTGTCGGCTCGTCAGGGTGAGTGCCCGCGTGCCATTAACGGTGAAGCGAGTGTATTTGAGGGGCAAGCCCAGCGGGAAAAGGGCTTCCCAACGAGGAGTAGTTTCATCGAGCAAGCGGTGATCACAGATCCTGATAAAATTTAGCTACAATGCCAAGACATACAGACCTCCAATACCTTTTCCATGTACTTTCCACATTGAAAAAGTAGTTGGAGCGCCTCTATCGCCAACCCAGACTTCAGCGGCCCCCAACAACAACACCTCTGAGCATCATCAACCGCAAACCAAGTACAGCAACCCCGACCATGCACTCCGGCCGCTCCCAGCACCCAAACCACATAGCTGACGGTCAATCACTGTCGGAGTCGTCGTCGTCGTCGTCGTCCCCACTTCCCTCCTGAAAGGCATTGGGCGTCGCCGCCCTAGCCTTGGTGCTTGCCGACACCGCCGTCCCCGCCGCAGCCGCCGCAGCACTGAATACATCGTCCGGCGCCCTAGCCTGCCCCAGCCGCGCCGTGAACGGTCCGAAGCCCTGCTCGTGGAAGCCCAGGAACGCGCCTGGGTCAGCGGGGTTGCGCACCGCCTTGTGTGACAGCGCCCAGCCCATGACGGCGTCGGCGGCCGTCTGGGCCGGCCCCAGGCCCAGGGCAGCGTCGAGGCAGTCCTCGCACAGGAAGGTGTACGTCAGCGATGTGGCCGAGACGGATACACCCTCGGCGATGGGCCGGACCTTGAATTTGCCCGTCACCTCTGGCGGGTTGTCCTCGTTGGTCGCCTGGCGGAAACTGGCCGTCACGCCGCCCTTGCCATCTGGCCAGGCTGCCAGGATGAAATTGCCCTCCATTTCGCCGGTGAATCCGAGGGCGCCCCAGCCCTGGCCGTTGGAGAGCGGGAAGGAGAGCTGGCCGAGAAAAGAGGTCGCGTTTTGGGACTGCGGAAGGGCGAGGGCGAGGGAGAAGCTGGTGCGAGCGCCGAAGAAGCGCTGCATCGGGACCGAGGTGATGGGCTCGACAAAGGGGGTTGTTGCTTGGCTGGTAGACGAGGTGGGATCTTCGGGGACGGGGGCAGTGAGTACTGGAAAGGCGAGGTTTATGGCCATTATCTGGAAGGATAACAGCTTGGTGAGTGCGCGGACCAGGCGGGTTGAGGCGGCCTGAGGCCTGAGATGGTCGGTGTAGTAGCCCATGGTGTCGGTCTGTTCTCGACTGTCGGTACTTTAAACAAGATCTGTAGGAAAGGAGAGGCAGCAGAGGGAAGCTATGGTCGGCTGTTACTCAAAAGAATATACCGCTATATGGGTACTAAACGAAGACAAGAGGCGCCTGGCCATGCAGTTAAAGTTTTCTGCACGATAACCAGGAAACTGATCAGACTTTAAAGACTTCTTTGTCCTAGCTTCGATTGGGCTTGGCAGCTTAACCCTCTCTTTTCTTTAACCTCTAGCGAAAGCGCTTAGATGATGAATACGTACACATTTGATATATTCGAGACATGGACCTCCGCTTTCTTCTCCCTTAACATGATCTAGTTCGACTTGGCTTTTTCTGTCCTAAACGTTGTTCTCGTTTTGTGTTGCCATATTTCTTTAAAATGCGGGTAAAGTTGGGAAGGTTTAAACGTATATTTGCCGAATTATCCGCCAAGATGCTTGCGATTGCTTGTACTATGGGGACTGAACGCACAGCCCCTAGGAACTGGAACTGTCACCTTATTATGCAACGGTTGCGACAGCCAATAACCCCAAGTCAAGTCTGCAGTGGTAGCCGGGGGGAATTTTGGTTCGCAGTACATCTCCCATCTTCAACGGCTGCCTCCTTTTCCCCTGGCTGTTGTTAGTGGAGATGCTGGGTTTCATCCGATCAACACCAGGGCATCGGATCCGCCAAGCCCATGGCGTCAGACACCTCTTTACTCGCGCAGGCAGGTGGAAGCGGAGGATTCTGTAGAACAATTGACACCTGCGCAAATAAAAACCGCCCTTTTACGAGTTTCGAGATGAGCCGCGATTCCGTTGGCCCCCCGGGATCCGCCAAGAAAGAGAGGATCTTCGAGCCCCAATGAACAAGATTTTTGACGTCGGCTGTAATGCCCCGTTTCCAGTTCATACCTAGGCGAAACCGCTTCTGCGGCTTGATTGGGAAAATGCACACGTGCCTAACTGCTTCATCTGGTGGCGGTGGCAGCGGCAGATAAAGGAACAAAAACAACTGTTTCCTTTGCTCCTTTAGCTTGACGAACGATGGCAGAAACATAATGGCTCGCTGCTAAATACAATCCAAAATGACTCGATCACTACGGAATTTTCCGTTATACATGTACTGTATGTATATTTTGGTAGACTGCGCTGCCAAATGTTGCACCGCTACTGCACTAAAACTGACAGGTTGCTCTAGATATTTCACCACAAAGCAGCACAGGACCCCTTGAAGAACCAGCACAAAGTCGGCCGTCCGGCATTGAATCCATTAGCACACGGCCAGTTTTCAAGCTCCTCTGCTACCCTAACCATGAAACCTTCTCCGCTTATCCAGCCCCCTGACTTGCAGGGTCTGCTTTGCGTGCGTCTCTTTGTTTCCATTCAGGTTAGAATTCTGGCTCTCCAGAACCGACTCTCAAGCTGCCCTTGAGGATAATAGCCGTCTTTTCCGGTGTCCTTTCACTCCAACCTGTTCGTGTGATGCTCTGCGTAGCTACAGGCGGTGAAAGACATGCTTGGTTTTGCACCCGATTGCGCAGGGTACTTTATCTTCGGTATGGTGATTTGCGGAAATGGCAGGATCCATAGTGGCGATCCATAATAGTGGCCTACCAGGTAATTGTCTGAGTGCGGAGATATGCTCGAAATATACGCCGGCGTAACTAGAACAATGATGACGGGCTGTAAAGCAATGGTCAAAGTAGGAGAATTATGTATAGTTTAACATAGAAGTCTAGCTTTGATCTGTGTTTTGACGTGTCTGCTTTTTGGAAATCTTTAGGGGTTTGTCAACCTTTTTACTCATACGAAGATCGAGTCTCTCACGAAGGCTATACGAAAGACTTTCTACAGGCAGCTGTTTTGGGAATAGGGAATAATTCAAGACTATGGCTATAACTAAGTGGGTAGCTTCGACAGCTACCAGTTTCTTTGCCCACTGTCATCAACACTATGCACCGCGAGCTGCTGAAAACAGTCTTCAACATTTCGTAACGTCAAGGATGACCCAAGAAGACTGTAAAAGGTAGTTATTGCCTAGGATATCTTCATCAACCTACATTATGCATCCTGATTTTCTCAGTTGTCAAGGATGAAACGTCTACAAATTACACAATCTCACTACATAATTATGCAGATGGGATTTTTAGGGCAGTCGGCATTTTGATTACTGGTACGTGGCAGAATAGTAATTAACCATTTGCATACTCAAACTTGCAGAACCACGCATGTCTCTGACTAAAATGAAGGCAAGGCAGTTAAATCCAAATATATGGCCTTCGCTACGGCTGTATACCTGGCCAATCTTTGTGGCAAGCGCGAGTAATGAAGCTCAATTATCCCTCCACCGCCCAAACGTCGATGGCCCTCTAGTTTTATGGCTTGCTATATGTGATTTGGGTAGTCTTTGTCTGCAAGATGCCGCGGTCACTTTCATCGTCGCTTCTTTTGTCACCACATGAGAGGCGGCCGGCGTAGACCTGCGTCTCTATGTCACGCCCGTCCAGTCTGAGGAACTTCTTTCTGTCATTTCCATGACTGGAGATCTGGCCAATGGTCCGTAGCTTCACGGAATCGTCGGTACCCTCCACCTGGTTGATATTGCTCGCCCCTTGCGTACGCCTGGTGGTGAGAAGTGACGGTTTGACGTGACTGAAGAAGTGCCGCAGCGTCGACAAGCAGGCGCACATTATGAGGAGGTTTGCCTCGACGAGACTGCGATGGTATGTCAAATGTCAGCAATCAAGAGCAGGACTCGGGGAGAGAGAGAGAGAGAGAGAGAGAGAGAGAGAGAGAGAGAGAGATTATGATGATGATGGCGATGATGTGGGCATGAGTTCTTGGCGTAAAAGAGCTTGGGCTGTGATGAGAACATACATCCAAATGGTGACGAAGCCGGCTGACCAAGACTGGTCAACTTCAGTAAGAATTTGGATCAAAAGGACCAAGCGTACCACCGACGTTATAACGGTCCTGTACGCAGCAATTCGGCCACCGGTTAGCATCTTGATAAAAGTTCAACTTCATGACCGTAGATGAACTTACGCAGAGCCGATGGAGAAGAGAAAAAAAAGTCCAGCCTTTTTGCGCCACGACATCCGCAGGCTCAGTACCATTGGTATGGGGATAGCAAAGATTATAAGGTCGGTGATGCATCCCAGTGCTGCGGTAGCCTGATACATGGCCGGACGGTTGATGCAATAACCCTCGTCTTTGGGAAACAAAAGATCAAAGCTCTTCCGAACAGGCCAGCACGGGAAGACTGATGCAAAGAATATGCTGACCCCCGCACCTGTGACGAAGAACATGGCGAAGAAAATGGACCATCGGTACCACTTTTGCACCGCGTTAATTTCGAGCAAAAACATCAGGACTACTATTTTTGATAGCATTGTCGGGATCGTGTAGATAACGGAGCCTAGGTAGCCGCTCGCCTATGAGATGTCCAAGTTAGTATGCTTCCTCTGGCCCTTGTTCTTCCGTCGAGCATAGTTGGCTTATGTTACTATAGCAGACTTACATAGGAAAATGTCTGGAATTTCTCAAACGACATCTCCCAACCGTGGATACCCATATATCCCCTGTGGTATGCATCTGTTCATGGCCAATGTATGTTAGTGGTGACAAATTTGCTCGTTGAGTAGCTGGTCAAGTAGCTGGCATTTAATTACCTAGTAGAAGGCCTTGGAGGGCAACACTGCTAATCTATTGAGAGTGTATCATACTTAGTCACCAGTTCGCTTCCCATTCCATTGCCACAAGGCAAAAACAAAGCGGTGGAGAGAGGGAGAGGGATGACAAGCGACAGTTCCCCGCCGAAACAGCATGCAATCACATACATAAGCCATGGCCAAGAGGGCTGTTTTTATCGAGATCAGCAAGTGCCTTCTTTGGGCGATTAATGACAGGCACCCCATCCAGGACACAACAGAGGGGATAAAGACGAACCGTCATCAACACCGAGACTCTTTCGAATGACCGCTTTTACATACAGCCTCTGAAAGGTAAAGAAGGACGATAATACCAAGCCGCAGCCGCAAACGATGTAGGCGGTCATGACCGAGTTCCGCTGGGGGTTGTCAAAGTCGACGACATAGCCGGGCGGCGGCGGCATGGCAACCAAAACGCCATCGATGACGGACATCTTGCTGGCTGCTCGCTGTCGCTGTACTGTAAGGGATGTACTGAGAGGGAAACTGGGGAGAGGTGGAGGCGGTCGGACGTGCGGAGAGTGGGCAGAGGATGGCGTTGATCGACCGGATATTTAATACGCAGGGAGGAGAAAAATGACCCCGAGTTTGCGTTGCCAGGACTCAGGGTCCATCTTTTCCTTGCGATGGCTAAGACTCAGGAGTGAAAAGTCGAAAGGGGCGCCAAGGGTCAGCTCGCTTGGCACCTGGTCTCTTGTGGGGTTGGTCGCCTTGGCTGCCTGTTTAGAAGAATGATGCCACCTACCTCGAATGTTGCGATGACAACACCATGGAGCATCGCTTGCCATGTGTGGGTACGAACTCATATCGCATGAACCATCCTGCAGACTGTCCGTCCACCAAGTGTGAAGCGACTATAGCTAGCCCCCTTTTCTTGTATCCGGGTCATCCGGCTCGGGACGGAAAGGCCCGATTCTTTATCGAAAACACATGGGTACGAGATACGACATCCAATAATAATTAAACAATGCGGAGTGAATGGAGGGAGTCCTTGCTACTCCACAACCGACGGTGTCTCTACTTTGGCTCCTTTCCCCCACGTGCTGCAGGGACGGAAACGCTGCGCTGAACAAGCATGTCAGATTTTTAATTTGACACAGCAGACGGTGCTGCAGATGGCTGACACCGCGTGGGCAGTTCAACCTGTTAACTCACTGTACAAAGTATATCTGACCATCTAATATTATAGCAGTTGAACCAGAAAAAAAAAACAAGAAGAAAAAAGGAAACCGCAGCATCAAAGATGGCCTACCTACCCAGGCAAGCATCCGAAGTACCCATTCCATGTTAAATGTACTGTAGGTAAGGCTGAGCCCATACTAGGGGCTCCCTGGCGGCGGGGCGACCCCAAATGCATAACGAATGGATCATGATTAGAATTGTTACCTCCACCGCTCCAAAATTGCTACCATGTTCCGCAACGCAGCCTCTATCTGTCGAGGTAGAAAAGCCCGCCTCTTCCTCCTCGTTTGAGTTGCATCAGGTCCAAGGTCTTTGCATCAGGGCACGGCTTGCAGCGTTGACTTGAGTTCCACTCGCTCGATCCTTTCTCCTCCACCTCTTTGCATGCCTTCTTCTTGGCCCCTTGGGTTTCCGTTCTCTTAAAGGTAATCTTGGCCAACTAGTCGCTCGCAGCCATGATTTACCCCCGTGGCCTGTACGCTGCCAGCACGCTCATGTCTGCCATGTCCGCCTCGGCCAGCCCACTCAACCAGAGCCCGTGTGACGCCCTCAGGGCCGCGGGTCTCCAAGAACCCATCCTCCTGCCGGGCGACGCTGCCTACACGGAGCGTATCAACACCCTCTGGTCAGCTTCGGCCCGACTCTCGCCTGCTTGCATTGTTACCCCGAAGAATGCCGAAGAGGTCTCCAAGGTTCTCAAGACGCTGCACAAAACCCCGGATGCCAAATTTGCCATCCGCAGCCGTGGCCACAGTCACTGGGCCGGAAGCAACAATGTCGACGGCGGCGTTGAAATCGACCTGAGCCTTCATTTTGTCGGCGCTACGTACGACCCAAACACCAAACTGGCCTCGGTCCTACCTGCCACTCGCTGGGGCGTGGTGCTGCAAACCCTTGAGGCCGAGCACGGCGTCGACGTTGTCGCCGGCCGCGAAGGCAATGTTGGTGTAGGCGGTTTCACTACCGGTGGTGGCAACTCGTGGTACACGGGCAGGCACGGCTTCGCTTGCGACAACATAGCCAACGCAGAGGTTGTCCTAGCCGACGGTAGCATCGTCAATGCAAACGCAAACGAGAACTCCGATCTGCTCAAAGCCCTGAAAGGCGGTTGGGGCAACTTTGGCATCGTCACACGCTTCGATCTTCTCACTTTCCCAAGCGTCCCTGCCTGGGGAGGTCTGCGCATAGGCGATGTCTCGAACAGCCCTATTATTGCTCAGTCCGTTGTCAACTTTACCACCAATACTGCCAAGAACCCCGGCGCGTCCTACCTCGTCAACTGGTCCTATGACGCCAGTGTCAGCCCGGAACCCTTTGTCGCCCAGTTCGTCGTCGATACCGATGGCGTTGTGAACGGCCCTGCCTTTACTGAGGCTCTTACCACAACTGAATTCTTCAACGACTTCACCACGCGTGATATGGGCAAGATGGTTGACGACTACCGCACTGCTGCCGGTAAACAGTAAGTTTTATATGCAAAGGGCATTCACCACAACTCGCACCTATGTAATTACTGACACTGCATTTCTCTTTGTAGCAACGTGTGGTTTACCCTGACCTTTAGCAATGACATTCGCATTGTCAACAAGGCCGCAGAGCTGAACACGGCCTTCATCGCCGACATGCTCAATGTCGTCCCCGCCAACGAGATAACGACCCAGAGCACTTTCCAACCCATGCCCAAGGTCTTTTTCGACATTGGTCAGGCCAAAGGCGGCAACGTTCTAGGAATGGACCGCTACCAGGACGATTCACTCCAGTGGCTGCTTACCTGTACCGTCGCAACGGCTGAGCAGCAGAAGCTTTTGCAACAACGGGCCCAACAGTTTGTGTCCGATTTGGAATCTTTTGCAACATCTATCGGTGTTTTGCGCGACTGGAAGTACATCAACTACGCCGACCCGACCCAGGACCCCATCAGTAGCTACGGCCCTGAGAACGTGGCATTCCTCAAGCAGGTCTCGGCCAAGTACGACCCAACTGGCCTTTTTCAAAAGCAGGCTGGTGGCATGAAGCTGCCCGCATGAACGGCGGATATAATTTGGTATCTAGCATTATGTAGGAGCTGCTTTGCTCGTTTTGTGGGACCGTGTCGGTCGAGATCGTGGAACAATCAGGCATTTTAATTTTGCTTCTCACTGGGTCGAGCAAGGTGTCGTTGTCTTGAGCGGGTAGTGCCGTGGGTTCCTTCTTGCTTTCTAGTCAGATGCTGCTTATGGTGTCAGACCTTTACCATGGTTGAAAAATGTATATTTTGCGTGTCGTGCAAGAGGGGTCCCCCACGGGATCCCCTTCCAAATTCGTACTATCTGGCAAATAGAATAGAGGCAAAAAAGGATCAGTAATACTTCCAACCGCTGCACTCTAATGAATGCGAAATGAAAACGGTTGCCTGCCCTTTCGACTTTCGTCACAGGGACTCTGGCGGGCCTATTTAATACCTGAGAGCTTCCCTTCCATCAACAAGTGTAGGCACCCTCCAGTGCCTGTATCAACGCCTTTCAGTGGCTTAGAGGTGTAACATATGCGTGCTGCCTTAGAGAAAGATCTTGAATCCGAGATCTTTTATGGCCAGACTATGATAATATCAGATAAAAAGAAAAAAATCCAGTCCTCCCGATTGTCGTTGATACAAAGTTGATATGACTATAATATTAGCCATCGAGCCTCCGCGCCCCCCGACCTTTGGTGCCCCCTTTCCTCCCCCAAGAATTCGCCGAGTAGATCTGCTGCCTCCTACTCCAAGTATCTGGGTGCTCAGCCTCCTCACGTTCTACACCTCGGCTTGACCGTATCCTCAAACTCATCATTCTCCTTTTTGAAGTCACTGCCAATCTTTGTCAAGTCCGTGTCCGCCAACGCCCTCTTCTTGGCCGCAATGTCAGCAATGTCATCCCGATTTCGGCCAGCGCCTCCAATAAGCAAACCGAGGATGGCCATGGGCGCAGATTCCGGGTCCGCCACGATGGACTCAATCGTCAGAGCGACGTTGCCCACGTCCGAGATAATCCCAATGGCATCGACGAGGCCGTCCAGCGCCTCCAGCTCGGGCGCGAGCTCGTCCAGGAACGGCAGAAAGGCAAAGACGGCGCCGAGGATCTCGAGTATGAGATTGATCTTCTGCTCCTTGGCGTACTTTTGGCCGAGCTGTTTCGCGGCGGCCATGGAGTTGACGGCCTGGCCGACGAGGAAGACGGGCATGGAAAAGGCCTCGACGAGGTCGCCCGCCGAGCCGTTCCAGATGCCGTAGTTGAGGTCCAGCTGCCGAGCGAGCATCGTGTTCTGCATGGCGCCGATGGCCGGCAGGGCTTTTGAAATGGTGTCCTTGGGGTTGGGGACGACGACATTCGAAGCGGCCTGGGGCTCGTTAACCCACTTGTAGTCGGTGGTGACGCACGTGTCTCTGTTAATGCCGGTGCACGACGAAGGATTCGGCCTAACGTACAGGCGGCGATCGCCAAACGTCACCCACGAAGAGTCGATGCCGTACATGGACTGGATGGTCTCGTAAAAGCCCGTGCTGTTGATAAGTGTGTACGTCATGGTGAACGAGTCGGCACCCTGGAGCTGCTTGTAGGTGAAGGGGCATCGCTGCGTCGAGGTGGGACCATAGCCCTTGCAGGTACAGTCAAAGAACTGATTACCAGGACCACCTTCGGGCTGATCAGGCGTAGAATCAGCCATGAAATCCGAGATCATCTCGGGTATGAGCTCCTTCATGTACGACTGGTAGTCGCCAAACACTGCATCGTAGCCGCTATTGACGTCGCTGTAGTTGCTTAGAGCGCCTTGGAGAACGGCGCCGAGGGTGTCCATGGCATAGTAGTTCATGCACTGATTTGGGAACGAAGGCGCCGCCGCGTTCAGGTCGGCAAAGGTGCCGTATCGCTTGGTAAGATCGCATGTCCACTCGGACTGGCACTGAGGGCTGGTGTCATCGTCTGTGCAGCTCAGCACCACCGGATCCGAGCTGTCGAGATAACCAGCCAGGGCACTCCAAAACGGGTGCCCGGCAGCCTGGGTGTTGGGCTTGGCAAGAATGGTGATTTCGGGTCCGCTCACCATCTCAACGGAGCCAATGGTGACGAGGTTCCAGAGGTAGAAGCCGCCGTTGTTACCGTCGTCGTAGACGAGCTGCTGCTGGCAGTTCTGCGTATCGACACAGGTCTGGGCGTAATTGTCAAACCAGGAATACAGGCCGGCCCCGGCAATAGTGACATTGGTGCTGCTTTGCACCAACAGCGCCCAAGAAAAGTTGCACAGGTCCGCCGTTCCGTTGCAGCTGCCGGAGGGGAATACGGGGTCGCCAGCATAAGACAGGCCTGATTGTGAATCGAAGGGACCAGGAGATTGCGTGTCGGGGGTAGCCTGATAGTAGGGAGACTCTGTCTGGATCATGCCGGCAAAGGTGTTTGAAGCGTTGGCAAAGTTGTACTGATAGAGTAACGAGTGCTCGGACGCGGTTCCGTACAGCCAGTTTGGACCGGCCGACTCGAACAACATGCCCCTGGCCGTGGCGACGGTGACCACAGCGTTTTGCGCATCGTCGATGTCGTGGTCTGCCACCCACGCCCACACATTCTCAAAGTACCCGTTCGCTTCGGACGTGACATGTAGCATCATAGCCGCAGCAACACAGCCCGGCTGGATCGAAGGTGTCGTCCCGGGACACTGCGCAACCTGCAGCTGCGTCCCGTACGCGCCGCCCAAGCGGAAATGGGTGTCCCACATGCCGACCGAACCCTGGGAGCTGGCTTGGACATTCCACTCGACCAGGATAAGGCCGGGTAGGGCGCCGACCGAAGTAAAAAGCATATCTGATATCTCGACTGTGCCCGAGTCTCCAACGTTGCCTACCCTGACCATAGGCTTGGGGTTAGAGGCGTCTGCGAAGAAGTCTCCCGAGGCAACAAGTTGGGACCATACAGAGCCCGTAATGCGTGCATGAGGCGGAATAACGATGGTAGAAGTGACAATGTAGGAACCAGCTGGGAAGTAAACAAGGTTAGACGTAGTAGCGAGCGCGAGGGCAGCTGTTATGGCTGCTGTGTCGTCGGTCGCTCCGTCTCCCGTTGCGCCATGATCCTTCACGCTTATGATGCTCCCGGCCGACAGCGTTTCGTACTGAGGCCTGCTCCGGGTGTAATACAGGTTCTGGTTGTACTGTGTCGACGAGGTGAGGTCGGCCGGACGTGTAGGCACCGTGACAGCATACGAGCCGTACACAGCCCCAAAGGTCTCAACGTTGCCAATCACGATGAATCCGGTGTTTTCCGCCGGCAAACCGGTCAGGAATTCGCCGTCGGCATAAGTGACCATGGTCCCAACATTGGCCATATTGACATTGTCGAGCGTGATGATAGAGCTGTCTAGGATGGTCTTGTTGAACTCGGCCTCGATGCCAATTGGGATGTCAAAAAACTCAGAATCGAGGATATAGGTGGACCCGGTGATACTGCCGCCCCCGATTTGACTCGTTTCTGGGTTGAGGAGGCTAATACCGACCGGTGAACTGCTTAGGTAGAGGCCAGACCAGGTCCAGCCCCAGTCCCAGAGGAGGCAGATGCATGCAGTTGTCTGGTCGATAAGTTGGAAGTCGCGCACAGTGTACTGCTGGTTTCCACCATCTATGTAAACTTCAGTCAGTTCTAGTAACTCGTATTGCGCCACTCTTTGCAAGAGGTTTCAAGAAAGACATACAAATACCGTAGGCGCCACCAGTGATGGTAACATCCGACATGAAGCCACCACTGCCGTTCTCGGTAAACATACCCATCTGGGTATTGTCCGACCCAGTATCGGCAGCAATGAGTACATTGGTGACAGAAGTGGCCTGACCGACTTGCCAATGTAAACCGGCAGCCTTGTCCGTGGTAGTTTCGCGTATGTCGATAGCCAGGTTACGGACCTGACGAAAGAAGTTTGATTGCTTCATGACAAGTTAGCAACAAAAGACTTGGAGTTTGTTGCTCTTTTTATCACTTACCACGATGTACCACTCGGAACTGTTCCCGTCCGGATTATAGACGTCGCTTTGGATGGCTCCTGTCAAAAAAAAGTTAGAAAACATTCACATGGCAACGCGACAGCAACAAATGACTGACTGACCCAGACCAATGAAATTCGCCGAAGTCTTGATGATTGGAGGGTCATTGGCCTTAGATTGATGAGCATGTTAGCTCGTTCTTGGCATCTCGGGTGCGCATTTGGTGAAATGAGCCAGTCGGTCACTTACATCTCCCACTAACTGTGAATAGTAGTAAGCATTGATGGGCGTTGAAATGAGGTACGTTCCGGGTGGGAAATAGATGAGGGTTCCCTTGACTGAAGACGAGAGGCAGTTGGCGCCGCAATTGTTCCCGTACGCTATCGCTGCGTTGATGGCGGCCGTGTCATCAGTCACTCCGTCGCCCTTGGCACCTATCCCGAACATGGGGTTCGTCACATCGCGAAAAACCTGCCCCAAGTGTTAGTGTTAGTGTTGGTGCGCTTAGAGATGCCAGTCCAACTTTGTCTGAAAATACTTGACTTGCCACATAAGTTGGATCGTAGCCCATCGGAGGAAGACCATTCTGGGACATGGACGAGACCCAGTAAGAGCTATCTGCACGTTTGTCCAAGGAGCTGTTCCCTTTATAAGCCGAGATGGTGCCAAGGTTGATCGGCGGCTTTGGAACTTTGGTAAAGGCGTTGAAGCTTTTGTGCAAGGTCCCGTTGGCCAGCTGCTGAGCTGCGGTATGCTCGGCCAAGAGTGCGGCAGCCGCTTTAAGCTCGTCAGTCAAGGATGGAGCCGAAGGCGCAGAGTTGGACGCGGATCTCGCGTGGAGCTCATTTGACGGCTCTTGGTCTCTTGTTCTGTAGGTATTCAGTCTGGGGTTGGCGACTCGGAATCTGTTGTATTCTGCCTGTTGCGCGACGGCAGCGTCGACTAGCTTCTGGTCATTTTGAAGATGGTCAACCGAGACGTTGGCGTACCCGCGAGGCGTGAGAACAGGTGGTGGGTTGGTCAGGGCGCGGATCTGGTGAGGAAAATAGACGGGCTCCTCGGTTGCTAAGACAGAGACCGCATTCTGGATGCACAGGACAACGAAGACGCCGAGAAGCGTACTGGACATGAGACGATGAGGCCCCATAATTAGTGAGTGAGCTATCACTTCAACGCTGGTTTATGAGAGGACTGCCCAAGACGACGAAGAATGAATCAGGTGAATTGCTTTAGCAGAGAGGAAGAAGATCATGGGACATTTGATTCTCCAGTCGTGCAGAGGGGAGGACTCGGTGCTAATAGGTACCTTGATACTGAGCTCTTTAGATACGTACAGTATAGAACTTGATTACCTATATGATCTGTTATGGTAATCTCATACAAGCTTCTTGAGTGCTACCTCGCCCGCATATCTTGAGTCCACTCAGTCCACAGACAAAGCAACCACATGATCTGTAATGGTTACAATACAAGCTTTTTGAATGCTGCCTGGCCCCATGCCCAGGGTCTATCAGCCTATCGACAAATATTTCGCTAAGCTTTTTGGAGCTGACGTGAGATTTTTTTCCGGATTACTGCACGTTGAATAGACATTTTATTCGCGTCACCTTTTTCGTCAGGCTTTATTCATAATGGTTTAACCAGGGCCGTTCGGATTCGCGTAACCGGAAATCGTCTAGCCGTAGTTCGGCCCCCGGTTCCATTACGTGTCATGGCTTTCTAGCCATACCATCTCCATTCAGCATGCGACCAAATTCAAGGTTCCTTCTCCATCGCTATCTCACAAGAGACTGCGCCTCACGAATAAATCGCCGTTTAAAATGAGAGGTTGACGAAAAGGCACGACAAGGAAATATTTGTCGATGGGTTGGTGGACCCTGGAAACGGGGCCAGGCACCAGGCACCCGACTTCAAGGAGATACCGTATCAGAGGCTTCTGCAGCTACCCGTGCTACTCTACCGTAGTCGGGTGCATGGCACGATTAATAGATGCTAATCATGGCCCCTGTCTTATTGTATGTTGTCGGTCTACTTGAGAAAGACTTGCCCGGCAATCTCGCAGCATCCTAGCAACTCGTCGGTCCCATATGGTTCTTCTTTTTTCCAGGAGCATACCATATACAGGCGGTCTGTGATACTCGGCAACGATTCTTATTCCCTCGTGGCAGCAGGTTGTGAGGCATTCAACATTCTCTTTTCCCCATATGTTACACGCCCGTCTTTCACAATGTGGCTCTTTTCGTCATGGCTCCTTTTCTTCACGTTACTGTTTGTCAAGATTCACGCAAACAACAACTCGCTCCCCTCAGAGCTGATGTACTTCTACTATGTCTACAAGATGGAATGGGGCGCTACATCGACGGGACCTCGTCTGATAGCCCCAGGGTGCACGCCATCCACCGGGGGCCATGGCATGTGCGGCTTTAGCGACTTTGTGAAGCACATCATGGAGCAACGATTCGAGCAGAAGTATACCCCCAATCTACCGGCAGATCTCACAGCCAAACCCACCGAAGCCAATCTCGCACAGGTCAAGCAAGCACTGCCGGAATCGGCGAGATACAAGATGGAAAACCTGATCCCCAGCATGGCCTTCAAGACAGGTACCGGGGGCGCCGGGGGCGCAGCCTCGTCTCAGGCCAGACTTCTCGACAACGTCCTTAGCATCGCCAACACTGCCATGGACTCAGGCACTGTCAAGGTGACCGACGCGGATAGTGCCAGAGACGCGGTCCAGTCGGCCAGTGACCAGCGGGCCTTGGAAGCCAACCGAGACTTGATTGACTGGCTGCCCGATCAGATGTCAGAGAAAGCCTGGGCTCTTGTAGAAAGAACAAACGGTAGAGTCGACTGGGACACCTCGATGGAAAATGTTGACGAGGATGATGATCTTGACGACGAGGCCAAGGCTGAGATTAAAGATACCTTCCAAAAGATATCTTTGGCCTTTACTCAATGGGAATCCAACGTTCCGGTATCCATGAAGACTCATGATTCCATCCTCAAACAGCTACAGGATTCCATCACCCAATTTGGAACTGCTTTGGACCGCGCAGATCCAGTCTTTGGTCCTCTGATTCCAGAGAAGGTCGAGGAAGGGTCCAGATGTTCGTCGGATGAGGAAGACACTTCTTCGGACGAGAGCTCGAGTTCGGGCGAGAGCTCGGGCAGCGAAGCAAGGAGCTTGAACTTGAAGCGGCGTGGTTTGCAAGGTCAACTTGGGAACTACCTTGATCTTGGCAACTTGAGGAGACATACATGGCTCACTAAGAAGCTGGCTGGTCGGGCCATCCTATCTTCCATCAAGGCTTCTTCATCGCCGGGCGCTCCCACTACTTCGCACACGCAGTTGTCGTCGTTGTCGTCCGCTTCAACGTCAGCGACCTCTTCAACCTCCCCACACTCAGTTCCCAGCCCACCTCCAACAAGCACGGGCTACGACATGGCCGTCACCACTGCTTTCACCGCGCCTGCGGGATGCTACGACGGCGTCACAGAGGTAGCCACAATGACGGGCGTGCTTTGGCACAACATCATCAACCCCGTCGCAAACATCACGGCGTCATCCTGCTTCCCAAGCCAGTTTGCAGCCAGTGCCTTGGCCACGCAGTCGCTTCCCCCCTTTAGCGAGCTGGTTTGTCCCGACAGCTGGGGTTCGTTCAATGTCAACTCCACATATGCCATTTGCTGTCCAGGGTAAGTCGTTTCGAAGTCCTAATTTTCATCTCCCAAACTCTCCGGTGTGTGGTTTTTACTGATACAACCAACCACTCACAGGGGTTTTGGCCTTTACGCGCCCAACATCACCAACTCGCAACGTCCTGGCGCCAACGCCATTTGCACGTCCATAGTCTGGCCGAGCGTCTTGTTGGACATCACCAGCTACGATACGGCTTCCCTAACCACTGTCCTAGCCGAGACGGTCGGTATGAACGGCACGCTAATCTTTGCCACTGCCTTTGAGGGCACCACCTTCTCCCCAGTCCCGCAAGCCAGCGCTTCTCAGACTTCGACCTTGTCTCAACCCACGTCGACGCAAATCATGGACACATCGTCTCTGCCCCCCCATTCGACGAGTACGACATCTACGCCGTCTCAACCCAAGTCAACTCAAAATACGCCTGCCTCGACTACAAGCTCATCCGCAAAGAGCACAACCTTCTCCTCTTCCGTAACTGCACAGGCCACCTTACCAGCCATTTCGTCACTTCCTTCCTGCGGTGTGAGTTGCATTCTTGACCCTCGAGGGCATTGCGCTTTTTTTTATCCGCAAGATTTTTCACTACTGACCACACCGGGAGATAGCAAACTTGTATGAACGACGTGCTGGGGCAATACTCGGCCCTGGGCTGCAATTCACCCGACCCGTCCTGCCTGTGCCGCAACGTCAACTTCAGCTACGGAATCCGCGACTGCGCCAACGGTGCATGTGGCACATCAGTCGGTAGCACTGTTATCGCCTTCGGCTCAACCTACTGCGCCGTTGCCGTAGCTACCGAGACTACGTTTCCTGCCACCGCCACCGCCGCGACCATCACTGCCATCTCTCAGCTCCCAGCCTGTGGTCAAACTTGCATCAACAACATGATCGGGCAGTATTCGGCCCTGGGATGTGCCTCTCCCCAGCCATCTTGTTTGTGTCAGAATGTCAATTTCGGATATGGCATCCGCGATTGTGCCAACGGAGCTTGCGGGACGGCTGTGGGGAGCACTGTTATCTCTTATGGATCGTCCTACTGTGCATCTGCCACGGCTGCTTCCTGATCAGGAGGGGGGAGGGTAGCTTCGACCTAGTAATTCAGCCTATCATTATGGTCATATTGAGTCTATGAGTTTCGATTGACGAGATGGTTGACTTGTATTGACTAGCTAGATAACAATAACGTTAAACAGAACGAAACTAGAGCCGCGTGATCTAGGTGCCTAATTAAAGAAGAAGGTACGCATAAAGTTGTATCTTGCGTACTGCATCCAAGAATGTTCCTGCTTTATATCATCCCTGAAACACTCGGCCTCCTTCTCGCTAAAGCATCCCTCGTCGACGACCATCGTTTTTCCCCCGCCGCCTCCCTCCCGGTCAGCCTGCTGAGGAGGTACATTCCTTGTAGAACAAATTCGATAGTTGGGGTCCACCAGCATGACCGTTATGACCCGATGATGTCCCGGCTTTTCAGCATCCTTCAGCCGGAACGGTTCTCTTCGATACTCCATCACGTTGGGGAACGAGATGAGTCGTCCCTGCGGAAGCCCAACCTTCCCAATTTCCTGCACAGGGAGCGCAAAATCAAAGTTGTCCCCGCACATCTGGACCGGGTCAAAGCCAAAGACCTCGCAGATCTGCTCCACCTGGTCGCCCTTGTACTTGTTATGGGCCGGCTCGTTCCACGCCGAGCCCTTGCAGTCGTAGAGGAAATGGCCATGGCGGAAGAATCCCTCGCCAATATCTGTCTCTTGGCGGAAGGATATCTCGCTCGTAGTTACATTATCGACGTCGTACGCAAGTATGGCGACCGCGACGATATGCTCGTTCCTGCGGCCCTCGATGGTCCAGGCACTACCGCCATACTCTGGCTTTTCGGGGCTCAGCTCAACCCCTTCAACTCTGATGATGACCTGAAGGCCCTGGGTACGGAAGGTCTCGTGCAAATTGACATTGTATGTCTCGTGGGGAGTCTTGGGAGGAGTAACGTTGGGTCTGATGGGCCTGTGTGTGACCATGTCCACGATCGCTCTTCCACCGTGTGTGCCAGACTTCCATTCTTGGTAAGAAAAGGCCGTGCCTGGTTCTGGTTGTTTGAATCGCAACAGACGCCTGTTCTTTTGCCTAATTCGCATGCCGACATCCTTCTCCCAACCTTGTGGTAATTCAACCTTTGCATCCGATCCGGGCTCTGGCCGCTGGAGGAAATCTCTCGCCCTTGCCCACAGCTCCGGCGTCGGCTCGTGCGCTGGCTCGACATGTCTCATCTCATGTCCTTGGATCTTTGCTTCGGCCTCCTTTATCCGCAAGTCGTATTTTGTCCATCTGCTCTCCTCGGCATCTCTTGCAGGCTGGTCCTGTTTCAAGGCCTCGAGATTTGCCCGCAACTTGTCATATTTTGCAAGCATTTTCCGCCGGGCCGTGTCAAAGGACGTCATCCATTCTTCGGCTTCATTCTCCCACTCGACACCATACGTTATCATCCTGCAAGGTACCCGTCCCCGTTGTCTCCTCGCGTTACCAAAAGGTGCATGTCCGTCTTGGGGTATCATGTCCTCTTGGCCACAGCCAGCTGGCTGGCCCTTGATCAAGCAGCCGTTCCAGAGCACGATGCATGAAGATATCAGCTGTTCGATGCACGCGTACAGCGTGCCGTTTGTTGTGTCGCTCAGGTTATTGACATATGAAGTCAGCTGCACATTGGTGCTGCTGGCGTCGCTGCTCATAAACCTAACGTCGCTTGGAAGCCATTGGTATCTGTACGACCAGAGATATGCCTCCATCGCGGACCAACTCACGTTCATGAACACGTGCTCCCAGGGTCGACGGCGCGCATTTCCCATGCGGCTCTGTACGGTTTCCGAGTCAACTCTTTTGTCATGGAGATCTGGGGCTTTATCCAAGGTGGGCATTGCATCTCCTTGGTCTCCTTCGATTTCACCGTCGCGCGCGACTTGACCGCCATGAGACAGTACGCGACTCTTTCCGTAAACAAACGGATATAGGTTCGGATCGACATAGGTAGACAGACCATCTGCCTCACCACTGTCCCGACGCTTGGCGACAATAGGATCCAGTCCCGACCGTAGATGTACGCAAAGCGTCTTGGGAACCATTGTATCCGACTTGCAGACGCATGATCCAGTGTCCAAGATGCGAATATAACCATTGTCCTGGAGATAGGTTGCTTTGTCGCGCAACTCTGCGACACACCATTCCCATGCCTTGTCGCTCATCAGCAGCTCGGCATTCATGGATTCTTTCCGCCAGCTTTCGACAGTGGTAGAATCGAAAATCCCATGTTGCCAATCGAACTTGTCGGTCAACCTGTTCATTACGGCGACCATTGCGAGCTCACGCCGTGTAATTGCTGGGACTTGCTTCCAATCTCGAATTCCGTGAGCAAACCGATTTTCGCCGGGAATCTCGTATTCCAACGGGCATCCGCCAAAGCCAGGAACGCGTAATGACGCGTCCGAGTTGTCCATGGTGGAAGAATGGTTTAGAGTGCCGTTCGTTGCGAACACTCGTGCTAGAACAGAAGGTAGTAGCTGTCAGATTTTACTGAGGTTGAAAAGTGTGTATTTTGCGTGTCGTGTGGAAGGGATCCCCAACCGAAGTCCCCTTCCAAGTACGTACGTACTAATATTTAATTACTTGACAGCCCTGAGCGCGATACAGGGTAGGTAAAGCTGACGCAAGTATCCTATCAATAAACTCCATGTACGCAAGTGTTATCTCATACCCTGCACCACGTGCAGGGTCGGTGCGACACAACATTTAACTTGGTATAATGATATGCTCTTGTCCCCTATAATCTTCCTAACCGTTATCGGACAATAACAAAATAAATACTGTACATAGCTACGATAACGCATAAGGCGGGCTGTACTGGCGCCAAAAGTTCAACGTAAGGATAAATAAAATCACGGTTCTTTTGAACATAACAAAATCGAAACATGTTGGCCAGTTACATCTTTGGCCCTACCGGACTCTGCTACGATAGCAAACGGGACAATCTGCGTGCCCTACTGGGGAGCCTGGACCGAATCCTTTGGGAGGCTAGCGGATGGAAGAAGGTCGGGCTTCATGAGTTGGTCGTGGCAAACAAGGTTGAAATCATACATATGTAAAGGCCATTGCCAAATATTATCCCGACAAGGTAAGCAAAAGCTTAGCAAAGCGACTGTACAGATTTCTCTTTTTCTATTTGATACACCTGCTAAAATAACACCGCATATTTTAGATTGCGCAGGACGCGAGCACCAAAGTCCGGATGATTGCGGGGACCGTCTTTACTACCCTAAACGAGAGCTGGGACAAGTTTAAGGCGGAGAATGGGCTGTAATGGACGGATATATTGCTGGGCCTGCGGGTAGGTTTACTGCACCCGGATCTGCAGCTACTGATGCAGCTTGCTGAGAGAAACTGCGAGATATCATAGAAACAATTTAGATCAGCTCAATTTTCTAAGCCCATTGGTCCGGCCTTATGAAAATGGTCTTGTTCGTCTACGACGGGACGTACGTGAACGGTGATGTTTAGCTTGTTGAAAAAAAAGAATTAACACCGAGGATTCCCCAGTGGTCATCAACTTCGTTGATAGACTTTAAGTGATCTCTCTAATAGGGACAAGGAGTAAAAAGCATCGAAAGGCAAGTGCGACAGAACGTAACATCACAAGTGGCTTTATTGAAACTCTCTGGTAACCGCGAAAAAAAACCTCGAGGTAAGAAAACAAGCTATTTGTCCTGCCACAAGATCAACAAATCTAGTCGTGATTACATACCTACCTAGGTAGGTAGGTAGCCAGATACTCGATTTGTTCCAAGCAGCGCATTACCGTGTCCATGACCAACAAGCTCCTTCCGGAGCTAGGTTCCTCCAGGCCAGGCATTTACGTAGCCTCAACGGTCTTCGACCCTTCTTCCGTCACCCCAATCATGATTTCAGACTCGAGCAGGAAAGGCAGGAAAGGCTCCAGTCCAATCTTCTTTGGCTGGAATACTTTCGCCCTCTCTGCCTCATGCTCCTGTTTAGTAGAGCCGTGCGGCGTCATTGGTCCAGTCATCATTGCACCTAACGGCTTGAACGCCAGGTTCCCACTGTGATCAGGCTCCTTCATAATCATCCCCATGAATTCGGTCATGGTGTTGCGATGGAATGGCGGCAGCCAGTAGGTGTCTTCCATTGCATTCCAGCGCGGAGGGAAGATGCAAAAGTCGACCAAGGCAGTTCCTGGCTGTCGATGGGCGGGTGCAGTAAGGACCGTGAAGACGGATGGGTCGGGGTGGTCGTAGAGGAGGCTTCCGACGACGTTGAAGCGCCCTAGGTCGTACTTCCACGGATAGTGTGTGCCGTGCCATGCTGCCACATCAAATGGCGTTTGGTCCCGCGTGCAGGCGAATAGCTTGCCGGCGTACTTGTTGATCACGGTCCATTCGGCCGGCTCGCAGATAGCAACCCCATCGCGGACCGTGCCGTCGAAAACAGCCGTTGGAGCTTGGAAATCTCGTGGATTCGCAAGCGCAGAGGTGCCCAATGGACCAAGCTCGGGCAATTGGAAATGCCCGTGGAATAGTTCGCAAATATAACCACGAGCGGGGCCACCGACAAGACCAACTCGGAACGTTACGCCTCGGGGAATTACTGCAATTTCACAAGGTCTGGAAGAAGTGAGCACTCATGAATGATATCAGAAGATAGGGTCCAGGAAAAGCTTTCACACATACCTCAGCAGAATCTTGCCCATTTCAGTTTGAATATCCAACACTCCAGACTGGGGTATAATGAGATAGTCGCCATCAGATGAGTAGAAGGCAGTGTTGGGGGCCATATCTTGGGTGGCTGCGTATACCGAATACGCCAGACCAGTTTTGGTAGTAGGGTCTCCTGATTGACCAATGACCTTTTGAGAAGAGACCCAGTCATGGCCAGGTTTCATGTCGAAATCCTTCCATAAGAGGAAGTTGGGGTCAAAGGTTGGAGGCGCGTTCTTTTCGGCAGCGGTGGTAAGTTGGCTTGGGTACGGAACGAACTTCCCCCGGTTGCGAAAAGCCGATACGCGGTAGAGCCAAGTCTGGCTTTCAGCATGCCGAGGGCTTGCAAAAGCGCTCCCCGACACACATTCGGTAAGCAGCTGGTAGGGGCCGACTTGAGGACTGTTCTGCGCAATCGGGTTTGCGCCAGGAAGAGCTTCAGATCTGTTGTGCAGGCAGTTAATTAGTTTTGACCAATGAGATATTGTCGGTGCACTTACTGATGGTAATGGCCAAGTCCATCCAAGTACTTGTACTTCTCCTCCGTGGCGAAAGTGGTGACGGGCATGATGCTGTTTTGTACTATGAGAAGGTTAGCATACACTGATAGTATTGTCGCTGCAGCATTAGGAAGCGATGTATAAACTCACGCCTGGAATAAACTTGGAGAAAGGTAATTAGTACGATCGTGAAGTCTTGCAACAATGTCCTATCGTCAAGGGAGGAAGATGCAGTATTTGTACACCATCTGACTCCATCTTGAAACTCATTCAGGGTTCGGCTTGACTTTTAAACTAACAATCTCTGGGCGCCTTTAAGTTAATTCGGACTTCGCGTTTCGCGCGCGGCCAACCGGCCAGAGAGGAGGAGAGCGAAGTAAAATCCATGCTATAAGGTGTGGGTCCGATTGCAGCCCGCCAGTCCCAGATGAATAATTGCGAGGCTTGGATGCAACACAATGTGAGCAAATCATGTGATAATATAACCCTTGGCAGCGATTACACCCTGCGGAGTACCAAAGAATGTGTCGAAACTGGAAGGCATCGCGGGTGCCGTGTCGCTTTTCCATCTCGCTTTCATTGCCAAGCAATTCACCAGTGCCATTAATGCTTGAACGGATCTTTTCATGGAGATTTTCGCATTGTTGGTCCGTTTCCCACCAAATATATACTGTATACTCGCCTTGTGGTACTTACTGGACAAGGGCTTCGATTGTATCCGGAGTTAGCTTAAATGCGATTTCGTTGGCCGGAACTATGTCGACATAGACGACGTATGATTTGATGTAAACCATTTTGAATGCCACGTCGGATAAGTCGGAATCCTTTGTCAGATCTTCTGATGTAGGAAAAAGTATATATTGCATATCCTCTGTAAAAAAAAAAGTCCTTACGGAATTCCCCATCTCTACTGCATTTCCTAATGCCGCCCTGCACACGGTGCAGGGTAGGTTACCAACATGGATCTGACTATACAATTGAGCCCTTTTCCGACAACAATACTGTAGATTCGCAACAACGATAACTAAGCCGCCAAGAACGGCCCAGTATTATGGCTATAGCTTACAAGGCAGCTCCAAAGTCTTATGACAAACAGAGCAAAAGCATTCCTATCATCCAAACATTACGCCAACCTTTGACCAACCAGCCCTTTGCATATATCAATACATACACCTCCTGGGATTTCTGATCCTCAGTTATTCATCTCAACAAGAAAAGAAAATGTTACAAGATTCCGTCGCTCACGGCGCGGCGTTAGTGGTAGCGGTCGCAGATGCAACAACCCTGTGCACTTATACAGCACCCGTCTGTTGATCGTAGCCAGCGCTATAGCTGATATCTTCAATCCCGCACAGCAACTGACTGCTCTGGAAGGACCCACTGATTGTCTCGCAGAAGAGAGCATTGTCTTGGTTGTTGAAAAACACAAAGATTGACCGGCACCCAGGGGTTGTGTCGCATGCGGACTTGCATTGCGCGGTCCCCTCGGCGTAATTGTTGTCGGGTTTTTTGCTCACTGAAAAGATGTCGATAACCGTGCTGTAGATGCAGCCCGGACTGCCCTGGGCTTCGAAGCGGAGGGTGTAGGTGTTGCTAGGTGTGGCCGAGGGGGTAGCTGTTGTTGACGAGGTTGTGGATGAGACGCTTGAAGTGGTGGTCGATCGTAAGGAGGTGCTGCCACTGCTGGTTACCGATGATATAGAGGTCGACGAGCTTGAGGATATTGAGTTGCTGATAGTCGCAATGGTAGAAGAGGTGGAAGCAGAAGAAAAGCTTGAAGATATCGAGCTGCTAATGGATGTAATGGTAGGAGAAACAGTGGAAGTTATTGAGCTGCTGGTTGATGTGATGGTAGGAGAAGGGGTCGAAGTTATTGAGCTGCTGGTTGATGTAATGGTAGGAGAAGGGGTCGAAGTTATCGAGCTACTAATGGCGGTACTTGTAGAAGAGTCAGGAGATAGGGTTGAAGTTACCGAGGTGCTGACGACTGTAATAGTAGAAGAGTCGGCCGTAGAGGAAAGGCTGGAAGATAACGAAGTTTCGACGGCTGCAGTAGTAGAAGATTCCGCCGTAGAAGAAAGGCTTGAAATTGTCGAACTGCTAATGGCTGTAATAGTAGAAGAGTCGGCCGTAGAAGACAGGCTTGGAGATACCGATGTGCTGATAGCGGTAATTGTAGGAGGTTCAGCAGTAGATGAAATGATTGAAGTTGTCGAGCTGCTAGTAGCTGTAGCAGTAGTAGAAAGAGTGGGAGTTGTCGAGCTACTAATGGCGGTACTTGTAGAAGGGTCGGGCGCAGAAGAAAGGCTTAGAGTTGTCGAGCTGCTAGTAGCTGTAATAGTAGAAGAGTCGGAAGTAGAAGAAAGAATGGAAAGAGAGCTAACTGAAGCTGTAAGGCTTGAAGATATCGAGCTGCTAACAATCGTGCTGCTAAAAGAGTTGGCAGTAGGGGAAGAGCTGGAGGCAGTAGAAGAACCAATGGTGGTAGAAGATCCAGTAGTAGTAGAAGGTCCAGTGGCAGTAGAAGATCCAGTGGTAGTAGAAGAGCCTGACGTAGTAGAAGATCCAGCGGCAGTAGAGGATCCAATGGTTGTAGAAGATCCAATGGTCGTAGAAGAGCCCGAAGCAGTGGAAGAGCGTGGGGTAGTAGAAGAACCCGAAGTAGTGGAAGAGCGAGAGGTAGTAGAAGAGCCCAGAGCAGTGGAAGAACCGAGGGTACTGGTGCGGCGAGATGTGGGAATCGTCGAGGTCGGCAAAGTCTCGCACAATCCAAATTTACTCTGACAGCCTGTACCACAATAGTCTTTGCTGGAACCACACCAATTGTGTTGGCTGCAGCAATTTCCATAAACAGAGCCTTTGCAAGTAAAGCCGTTGCCACAAACCGCGTTCAGGCTGATTTTCAAATCCACAACCACTATAACGGGAGGGACGGTAACGGGGTTGCAGGTGCCATATTCGGGCTGACAGCCGGTCCCGCAGTAATCGGTGCTCTGTTTGTATGAATATAATTAGCATTATATTCGTATTGTATAATTATTAGAGTACTCAACTTACACTTCCACAGAAGCCGTATTTGGAGCAGCAATTGCCAAAAGTGGAGTTGGTGCACGTAAACGAGGACGCTCTGCCGCAGGTAGCATCTTTAGAAACTTTGGGAACAGCACCGGCCAAGATTGGGGTGGCTAAAGTCAGTAAAATACTGACGGCGCAAAAGCGGCTTAGCATGGTGAATGAGTGACCAAGGTAGGTAGGCTGGCAGGCAAAAAGGGCAGGCAAACAGGGCAGGGCTAGCTAATAAAGATTGGAGCCAAAAGATTGTGGTTTTGAAAGAGAAAGGTGGTTGGCCGCCCGCATAAACCAAATGAAGTTGTGATTGACTGGTATTTATGTATGTTTGGGCAAAGAAACCGAGGAATAAGGCCTTGGCTTTCTAATACTAACAGTTGAAATTTCCCCCTTGCTTAAGGCATTCGTCCGGCTGGCACTAAGGGCCGAACCGTTGGGAGTAGCGTCAGGGGAATTAGAGATTTCCAAAGGATTGTCCATGCCAGGTAAATAAGACCGATCCAGATCTGATAAAAGGCCGATGCCAATCAGTTTCACTGTTCCAAGTTTTGGAACTAGAATTAGTCTCGAGCAAGATCTAGAGCGGGCCGTCCGGCCGTGGTATCCTTGCGCAGCGTCATGTAATAAAGCGATGGAGGGAGCTACGGGAGGGCTGCGCCCTATCCACAACGATTGAGCAATCGATAATTATATGGTCCCTTTACGCCTCCGCCACACTCGCGAGGGCTGAAGATGCACTTTTGACGACTATTGATATGGTAAATCCATCTCACTGGTAACCATGATGGCTTTCTATCGTTTCAAGCCTAGCAAAGGACGTCCTTGCGTTCGCTCTTGCGTTGGAGTTTTCGTCCAAGGTGACCAGCACTTGACGCTGTTGAGTACTACAGTGATGTGAAGGACAGAGATGGCAATGAAGAAGTATTGGCATATACACACGACTCCTTTTAATTTCATGGTAATATTGTGCAAGTTCATGTCGAGATCCCAGCTAGAGGGCCATTCCAGCCTGCCATACCCTGCCGCGACACATATTACTGGCCATGGACCCCAACAAATCTCTTACTACTCAAACGTAAGTCTTCAGCAGGCTGTTGTAATAAACGTAGCCTTTCCCACTCGGCGGCTCAAACCCGTACATGTAATCCCCCCACCAAGGCCCTGCAGACCACCACAGAGCGCCCAACCATACGTCGCTGTTCTGCTTGAGGTGATCCAGGAGGCCCTTGACGGCGGTGCGGCACAAGTCGTTCGGGCCGCCTGCGACCTCACCAATGATGCCCACCTTCTTGTTAGCCTTGAGCCACTCGGTAGCGCCCACCACACGCTGCACGCCAATGTTGGCGCTGACGCAGTCGGCCGACGTTCCGGACGAGTCCGAGTCAAGGTACTGGTGCATTTCGTACACGAGCTTCCCGCTGGGGTCGGTCAGGGCCTTCATATTGTCGTTGGTGGTGTTCCACGACCAGGCGCCGGACCAGGCGTTGCCCTCGACAAAGATCCATTGCGAGGTCGCGCCCGCGGCCCGAATGCCGTCTATGGCGGCCTGGTTTAGCCGCAGCACCAGATCCTGGTCCATGTCGTGGTACTCGTTGTTGGTGTCGAAGACCACCCTGGCGTTGCTCTTGAAAGCCGTGGCCAGGTTGACGAAGAAGGTCCGGAACGCGGTCGTGTCGGTGATGATGTTCTTGTAGTAGCGGCCGTAGTTGTGCGGGTCGATCACGGCCCAGCCGCCCTTGGAAGTGATGTGGTTGACGACCTCGGTCAGATTACGCAGATAGCCGGGGTTTAAGGTGGCTGTGAGCTGATTCTGGGCCATGCGCTCCATCGAGATGGCCACTCGGAAGGTGTTGTAACCTTGGCTCATCAGCGTCTTTTTGGGTGTAGAGAACGAAGAGCTTAGTATTGCGTCGATAACAACAGTTTCCCAGGAGAGATGCTTACATCGATGGATGAAGACACCGGAAATGTGAACTCGGTGCCCCATCTCCCAGGGTAGATGTCGCTGCCAAACTCGGCTCCGGCCTGATTGGCGCCGATAAAGGTGAACTTTCCGTTGCCGCTACCTCCACCGCCGCCGCCACTTCCCCCGCCATTTCCTCCGCCATTATCTGGAGGGCTCGACGAGCCGGGCTGGCACTGGTGGTAATACTCGTTGACTACGACGCATGTATACCCCGAGACGCATGTCGTTGAGCCGGTGTAGCCGATCCCGCCGCACTGCGCCCATGCGGGAACCTGCGCAGCGACAGCAGCGACCAGAGCGTTGATAGCGTATATGATCTTCATCTTGTCGCAGTGTCGATGGTTTTGTCGGGTGAGGAGCCAAGTCAGGCCCGGCAGTCATCGGACGATAGTCGTTGCAGCTGAGCGTTTTTAAGTTGCCAGCCCAAGAAGCTTAGCAGTCTTGACAGTCTTATTCCATCGCAAATATTTCCGTGACAATGTGGCCAAAAATTCGGAACCCTTTCCCGAATAGTCGTTGCTGCGGAGAGGGATAAGCCGTGACAGGAACACATTCAGCCTGTCTTGCATCCCAATGCGGAATCACGAGCCGAAAGTAGTCACTGGTCTGCCAGTCAAGTTGTTCCGCCTATTGGAACTCCGACCAAAAACCCCGCGCGGTGTAAGAACATCCCCTTGCATCACGGAGGCTGCAGGTCCGTATATGACGACCCCTGCTGGATCTAGACCAAGACCAGCATGCGAGATTCCCGTTCCTTTGCAGGGTACCCAGTAAGAAGATTGCTGGAGTTCAGTAGGGTCCGATACCCCTTTTACAAAATGCTTGAGTTGCAGTCACACACATTTTGATTTGCCGACAATTCTTCCGCGAATCCTCAGCGTGACTAGGATAACACAAAGTCGAGCTCTTGAGCTGATTGTTGAATGGGAATCCAAACAATGAATGTTTTCTTAATCTAACAACAACAGCGTCGCCTCTTTGGGACAAAGTTAGCAAGGAATTCAGCCACATGAGCCCCCGTCCAAAGACAACCTTCTATACAGCGTTCAATATCGAATTACTAGAACAAAGCGATGGACTTTTGAGCTATAGGGCGAACCTATCCGTAGGCACCTTGTAGTCACACAAAAATAAAGAGAATGTTTGTTGGATAGGAGATTCTAGGTACACGTAGTTAGTTCTGCCTTCCAATCAGGATCAACAAATCAAGACTTTTTGCGTATAATCACATTGAATTATCAACTATTGTGCTATTTTGCTAGGCGTTCAAGGCAAAATGTCGCCCGGAACGGCGGCCATTTTCCATGGCACCTACGCTTCTGTCGCAGAGTCTATAGGCATCGTCCATCGCCACCATTTTTCTCCGAAAGAAAGGGCGGAAAGTCAGATGTCATCTGTAACCGACCCCAATACTAACTCTTGGCCGGAGACCTAGCACACAGGAATGTTTATGACCTGGCCAATCTGCAGCAGAAGTGGGTCAACACCGGGGTTGGCAGCCAGGAGGGCATCAACGGTGATGCCGAGCGACTGCGCGATGTCGAAGAAGGTGTCGCCGGACACAATGGTGTGTGTTGGGGCGGTGTTGGTGGCGCAATCGTTCTGGTCACCCGGCTTGGACAGGCACGAGGTGTTGTCGATGTTGCACGGGTATGTGGGGACCTTGAGGGCCTGGTCCAGGAAGATGACGTTGGGGTTTGTGATGTTGTTGGCCACGGCGATGTTGCAGATGCCCGAGTTGAGCTTCTGAGAGACGATGGTCAGTGTGTCGCCACTCTGGACCGTGTAGTTAACCACCGGGCCAGGGCTGCAGGTAGGGGTAGCTGCTGGTTCAGGGGATGTTTCGGTCTAGGGGGATGGTCGAGGTGGTTAGCGTCTTTCCTTCACAGCTATCGACAAATTGGTGTTTCTTTTTCCTTACAGGCGTTGGCACAGCGGCGGCAATGCCGGCGAAGATGAAGGTGGCGAAGGTCAAGAACTGCATGTTGATTTCTTGGAAAATGGGAGTTATTGTAAAGATAGACTGAGGTGAGAACTGGAGAACGAGTTTAATTATCCGGGCAGATTATAATCTGTTGGTGATGGCAGTGAGCAGTAGAAAGATGCTACCTCCCAGCCGAACGAAGAGGCTTTATATGCTTTTTTTGGGAGCTGGAAAGTAACCCCTAAAGCTCCTATTCATTGGCCACATCTCAGGGTCTACATGGGTTTCTACAAGCAATACCTTTAGCCAGGGAATCTTGGGACCGGAATACGCGGTGGAGTAAAGGAGAAAAATGCTACGCAAGGGCTTGGTTAATAAAATAAACCTTTGAAGCTCCGCTCGATCTATCATGGCATATTCCCGTCCAACAGTCATATTTGGGTGGGTTTTGCCAAGTGGTGGCTATGTAAAATACCGGTATGGAAATGGATTATTGAACGATGCCGAGTCCGTCGACAAGGTTGCCTGGTTTTGTTGACTCTGGGTGCAGACACGCAAGCAGAATTTTTACCGTCCTCATGTTGCAGAAACGCGAATTTTCGACAACAGTGATTGTTTTGTTGTATTTTTGCTTGCAGGAAACTATTTGCAGTCAAAATATCTGCGGCAAGGTTTTATTGAACTGGATAAGCAACTTGTGATTGTTCAGAGTCCCATGATAACACTCTTATTAATACGGCTACTTAAATCCACAACCGTTCTAGATTTATCTTTAGGGTAATTATAGCCGATTAAACGTTTAAATTTTGTAACTCTGCCGGGAAGTTAGCTACTGTATGTATTCGAATGCATAGAATTGTCAGCATGGTACAATCTGCTTTTTATACTGTGTCGATTGGATGTTGGGTAGAAACAAACACCAACGCCACACAGGGGACGTCAAATTCCCCTTGTAACGTGCTTCGTATCGCTGATACATACGCAGAACCTTGCCCAGGAAAACAGGGGATAGTTTGTAGGGAGACCGCTTGTCCTGTGGGTCGGCCTACTACTCCTATGTACAGTAATAAGTACGATGTGGTATCCAAGTTCGGACGGAGAATAAGACTCCAGCAAGTCCTTGTGACCCTGTGGGGTTGTGATAGCATTTCTGCATACGCATGATTGCTTCTGCAAGATTCCATTCCGATGGGATCGAGGGGCCACCGCAACCCCTAATGTCGAAAGAGCATGACATCCCGACAGTTCCGAAGATGCGGCTACTCCGTAGCTCCACTGTGCCTCCTATATGCTTCATGAGAAAGCACTTTCTTGGCAATGAGGGTGTTTCTACATGTGGACTTAATCAAGCCAGATCAATGACAGAGTCGATAGCTTTCTAGGCTGGGAAAGTTTATACACTTCACTGCGTTAGATTAACAGTGGGATGTGCACAAGACTTGAGAAAGGACCGGCCGCACGTTCAGTCCATTCTTGGATTTTACACGATTGTTTGGGTGACATCCAGGTTTTGTGGCCGGAAGTTTCGCGCGATTTGTAACAACCTCGAGTTGGACATCACTGAGGCTTTTTGCCGGCATGGTAGTTCAAGAAGATTCAAGGTCAAGCTGCTCGAAGCGCTATAGCCGCGTTTGTCTGGGCTTCCTGGGTCATCCCCGTTACTGTTGATAGTGTTCGTAGCCTTCAGGCAGTGTTATGGCATTAGTTGATATATTGGCTGCACGCATACAACCGCTATAATTTTCATAAGCTTACACTCTCCTCCACGTGGAATCAGGTGGGAATCCATTGGCCCCAAAATACAAAGACCAATACTGTAAACGGTTACACGCGAAGGCTCTTGATGCAGACTAACTTGAATGCAAGAACAAAGTGTGTTCATTGTTTTGATGATGAATATCAACAAGGAACACCTGGATACGCTGCCTACCTATTAATCAAAAGTCTCGGTATCTCCCTCAAAAGCGTGACTTCCACATATCTTACGGAGACAGTGGTTTTTTCCAGATGCTACTCTACCCACTCACTCTCCTAGTCTTGAAATCTCGTGTAGGCCCACATCAATATTCTTCCCTACCTTGTCCCAGACTAATCAGTTGTCATGCTAGCGTTGGAACCAAGCGTGCAACTCGTCACGAGGACTTTGGCCATACTCAGCAAGCTGCGAAATGTCGTAGAGGTTATGCCACCAGCCGCCGTCGCCGTCGCTGGCATCTAGTTGCTAGTCGAGGGCTTCATCTCCCAGATAGCCGCAGTCAAGGAATGTGCAGAGGGTCTTGCGTACGTCGTTGAGCGCCTCGAGTGGTATTGGGTCTTCCTCCTAGAAAGTTTCCTCAACGGCGACATGCAGCGTGTCGCCGAGCAGACACGCGCCTAGTTATGTTCCGCAGCAGTCAAGCTCTACAGTCTACTCATTGAGTTGCAGGCCAGGGGCGTTTATGCCTACAACGGTTAGAAGGCGAGGTTCACGGCGTACGGCAAGACGCTTATCGGCCTTGACTTGGAGTGAGACACGCTCATCGGAGGGGATCAAGGCGGCGGAGCAGAGGTCCCTGGGCAAGCTCGAGCACCACAACAAGACTGCAGCCCGCCGGCTTGCTGATGGCTTCACTGACGAGGACTTTATCGTGACTTTGGGCGGCGACCATGTCGACACTACGCAATGACCCTGCCACTATGCCTCACAAAGCACCGCCTACCAATCTCATCTGCAAAGACACCTTGGGGCAAAGAGAATTGCGACGAGCTGTCGGGATTACTGATCAAGAAACTTCACTGCGCACCCCATACCAGAAGGCAGATCTACGAAGATTCCAACGATCTGAACATATAGTTCAGTCTTGAGCAAGGCAAGGGTGTCCGTCGTCAGTTCATGGGCTTGAGCATATGATGGGAGAAAATATATTTCGTAGCATTATGCATCATGCTTATCCTAGGATGGGGTATCTTCTATGAAAACGCAGGCCACTAAACAATAAAATCCAAAACCAGGTAGGCCTGTTCCCTGAATGAATCTGGAGTCTTTTAGATAAGGATCAAAACAACCACGAGTGCTTGCTTGCTTGAGTGCGTAAGAAACAAACGCAAGGAGAAAACTCGCAAAATAAAAGTAATAATAAGCTATCCCATCGCCAGCCCTCGTCGCCTCATTCTGAATCATTGTAGATTACTGATAGTGCGCGGGCCTGTTGGCGCCAACATATTGGGTCTGCTGGCCGTCGAAGCCAGCCTCAGGGTGTGTCTTGCTGTTCATCTGGTGGCCCTCGATAGGGGAGGGCAGCTTGCCCGTGCGCCACTGGTGGAAGACGAAGGCGGCATAGGCGAGAAGGCCGATGAAGGAGAGTCTGGCACGAAGACACCAAGTTAGCATTAATTCCGTGCACCTAGTAAACAGAGACGCGAGGTTTGAAGACTTACAAGATAGCGACGTTGACTCCGATGGAGGTCGCAGTGCGGGCGCTGAGCATGGTCAGGATAAAGCTGACCAGCCAGAACGTGGTCTGGAAGACGTTGACACCGAGGAAAAACTTGGGCGTCAAGGTGCGGCGGCAGCGCTTGATGATGCAGACGACGTCGCCAAGCAGGCAGATCAGGATGAGCGCCATCTGAACCGAAAGGATGGCGATGACAGCCGAGATTGTTTGGTCGACATTGTAGTCGCTCTTGAGCTTGTCCAGCTCACTTTGCAGATCATTGAGCTCGTCGTCAAACTCGTCGCGGCGGCTGCTGACGAAAGCGAATGCGCCAATGACGAGTGCCAGCATGCCAATGTTGAGGACCATGACGATAATTCTGACAACCCAGAAGGGAACCAAGACGCGCTTGAGGAAGGGCGAGTGCTCGCCGACAACGTGGTGGGCCATGATTGCTGTGGGG
>JARHUK010000484.1:0-14240 GCA_031001725.1 Pseudopyricularia javanii
CAAGTGGGGTGGCTGGCACCCCGGCCTTTGTCCATTTACTGCGGCTGTGTGCTTGCGCGTTGTCGGCACTCGAATCGCCCCCCGCACTGACTTAGGGTCGTCATCAGCAAAAAAACTTCCCCAGCCCAAAAAAAAGTTTCAAATCTAGAGGTCTTCCTTGCTCTCCCTCCACCATTTCATTCAGCTGTCAACTTCCCAACTATCCTTTGACCCGTCACCCAAACCTCGCCATCTATCCCTGCCTGGTTGGAAGAAAAACCTTTCAGGAGAATACCGTTATACGCTCTTGTGCGACTTCAAGCCTGCTAATCGCGGCGCTGGCACGCCAGAGGGGCCCAGTAGCCCAGGAAATCTAGGGTCCTCACTCTCCAATCATCCGACGACACACTTGTGGCCTCTCACCGCTATCGTCAAACCTCAGGTGCCCGCCCAACGTAAACTGCCCCCCTCCGACGCCGAAATCGATCGCCCAGATCGCCCAGATCGCCGGTTCATCCCCCTCTCACGAAACAGACCTCGAAAAAAATGCCCTCCTGGTCCAGCTCACGCCTAAACATCCCCCGCCGCCTGGGTGAAACAGTAAGCAGCACCTCCGACTCCAGTTCCATGGCTCCCAGCACAAGGAAGAGGAGTGGGAAGAAGGCGACCATCAAGCTGCCCCTGAAGGAGTACAGGCCCGCAAAAGAAGGGCTCGCAAAGGGTCCGCGCGGCCCTCTGGTGATGAAGGGCATGTCGTTCCAGCGACAAAACCCGCACAAGTTCAGAAAGGGGCCGTACGAGAGGGGCGCTGGGGGTGGCTTTGGCTCGGGCTACAACAAGAAAAGAGTGGAAAAGCAGTACCAGAGGTCCGCCAGGTCCAGCAGAAGATCCAGCCCTGACAGACTTGCACAGCTCAGTCCGCACAATGGCTACCTAACCTGTGAGTACTGCCGCGCAGCCGCCGCCCGTCTATGGCATCTCGCGCATGTCAGCTGACAGCCTCGCGATCAGATCACGGCGTCAACCTCCTCAACTCGGATATGAGGGCACTGAAGGATGATTGGTTGACGGACACCGTAAGTTTATAACTCAAATCTCCAAAATGCTAGGTACTAGACTGACCTTTCCTTAGAATATTGCCTTTTGGGAAGAGTATGTAGCGTAGCGCCTCGTACCGTCCTTGTGTATGACTAACACCATACAGATACATCGAGCATGAAATACTGCCCAAGTACCCCCAGGCCCGCATCGCCCTGATGAGGCCAGTGCTGGTAGCCTTGATGGTGCAGGCCCACCGCCTCAAGGATATCGCCGAAGCTTTGCCTGACTTTAGCCACGACACACACATTTTTCTGCCCATAAGCGACTCGATAAATGCTGGTCGCCGCGCCGACACAGGTAGCCACTGGTCGCTACTCCTCGTGTCCAAGATCGACGGCGTCGCCTTTCACTATGACTCTCTGAACGACCACAATGACGCACATGCCCGTGCAGCTGTAGATAGGCTCTCTCGACACATGCGGCAGCCCCTGCGTTTCTACCGCATCATCGACATGCCGCAGCAGTCCAACTCGAGCGACTGTGGAGTCTTTGTGTGCATCCTGATGCGCCACTTGCTGGTCAAGAAGCTCCTCAATGCCAACGCCAGGGAGAAGGTAGCTATGGGCCTCGCCGGCAAGCAGATCGATGCCCACGGCGGCCGGAAGGAGATGATGAAGATTATCGAGCAGTTGCGGAAGGAGGGTGAGCGCAGGCGCAGCACTGGTGCCCTGCCCTTATCGTTCAGGGGCGGGAACTCGCCGCCGTACATCGACTAGTAGCCGATGCGGCGGAGCAGTTGAGGCGAACCGAAAACTGTCCTTTTATCATTGATGTGCTTGCAATTCACAGCATCCACCTTGGCCCGCGAGGAAGCCGCGGTGGCTCGGCGAGAAGCATGGCGTCCGTTTGGATGGTGTTGATTCTGGAGTTGGCGTTTGGGGTGTTACGGTTCACGCCCGTGAGGTCTTTTGTTCTTTCGGTATTTTGATATCATTTGTTTTCTGATTTTTGTTGATTTTTGTTGATCTTTTTGATCTCACATCTTACTGTTTTGGCTGTGTGCTTTCTTGGAACATTTGATGACGTTCCTCATGCAGGAAGAGGCCTGGATTCTGTGATGCAATGAGGGGAGGTACAAGAACACAAGCCTCTATGAATACACCCGTTGCTCATGCCATTTTCAGTGCGAGGTAATTTCTGACACGTTATTTCACATTATTGCCTCAATCGTCTAAACAAGGGACCGTGGAAGAGGAGGTGTTCAGGACAGCAGTCAAACACCAGAGGCCAACTCCGATCAAGCGACCGAGGATTCGCAATAAGATGCGTGGGTATCATCATGTCTCATTGTAGCTCTCAATTGATTAGAAACAGTCACTTCTTTTCCAGAAATGCTGGGTTCTGCTCCATAGTCCCAGATATATGCGCCCTCAGCGCCGCCCACCTGCTAGCCGTCGAAGCAGCAGCCGGGGCGGCCTCGCCCGCAGCACCCTGCACCTTCTCGTCCTGCTCCCTCGCGCCACCCATAGCCTCGTCCTGGCCTCCCACCCCCGCCATATCCGCCCCCTTGAGCTTGTTGAGGTATGCCATGCTCAGCCCAATGTTCCTCGCCTCGGCCTTGACGAGCTTCTCCTTGCGCTTGAGCGCGCCCGGTCGGCTCCTGATGCTCTTGAGCCGCACCTTGCCCGGCTCCGATGGCTGCTGCTGCGCCGCTAGGTCTGCCAGGTCCGGGAGCGCATCGGCGAGCGAGTCGAGGTTCGTGGCCAGCTTCTTGGAGGGGCGGCGGCGCTTGGCGATCTTGCCGGTGGGGCCGTGCCGCGTCGCGATCTGGGAGAGGAAGGTGGAGCGCTTGATCTGGCGGCGGTCGCGCTTCGTGTCTGCGATGAGGCCCGAGGCGTCCTCGTCGGTCTGGAGGGGGTGTTTCCTGGTCGTGGTGCCGGCTGATGAGGAGGGGGTTGATGTGGTTGTGCGGGCTGCGGCTTTGGCGCGCATCGAGGTGCGCTTTTTGGGGATTGTCGGGGCCTGGGTGTTGTTAGTTCTACTGGTGGGGTTTGGTCAAGGCTGGGAGGGGACTGACCATGACTTGTGATTGATGATTGAACAACTTGGGTGTACAGGAACTTGAGAGTAATGATGTGCTTTGTTGCAGTGGCAGTGACACGATGTCGTAACTAGACTTCGAGCGTCTTTCGGAGCAACCGAGAACTTTTTGGCGGGGAGCTGGGATTCTGCCGCCTGCAGGGATGGTTTGCGCCCACTCCCCGGCGGTGGCGGCGGATCTACAGTGGGGTAAACGGTGCGAAGAGCGGCGCCGGCTATGACACAACTCACAAATCGGCCCCGCGAACACGCGGAATACAATCCGTTTTTTTGTCCTTCTTTTTTCCTTTCCTGTTTTGATATCAAAAGAATCGAGGAGATGGAGGGCGCGGCCAAAAGCGCAGACGAGCTTCGGGCTCGGATTCTCGAGTGCGAGGCGACGCTCAAGTCACTCAAGGAGCAACTGGCCATCGCAGAGACGGTCGCCAAGACCCCGCCCAAAGAATCCGACAGCACGGCGGATGCTAACGGGAGCGGCGATGGGTGGAAATGGCCCTTGACGGAGGCGGAATATGACCGATACGGGAGGCAGCTAATACTCCCCTCGATTGGGATCCAAGGTGAGCCAGCAACCCAAAGTGCAGCCCGACCAAGAAAAGCACCCGTATCTAATCTACAAAAAAACAAAATCCCCCCGCAGGCCAGCTCAGACTCAAAGCAGCCTCGGTCCTGGTCGTCGGCGCGGGCGGCCTCGGCTGCCCCGCGTCAGCCTACCTGGCCGGCGCGGGCGTGGGCACGATCGGCCTCGTGGATGGCGACACAGTCGAGGCGTCCAACCTGCACCGGCAGATCGCCCACAGCACGTCCCGCGTCGGCATGCCAAAGGTCGACAGCGCCATCGCCTACCTGCGACAGCTCAACCCGCTGGCGACGTACAACGCCCACCGCGAGCACCTCACGCCGCAAAACGCAGAGGCCGTCGTCTCCCGCTACGACCTCGTCCTCGATTGCACCGACCACCCGACCTCGCGCTACCTCATCTCGGACGCGTGCGTGCTCCTCGGCAAGCCGCTCGTGTCGGCGTCGGCGCTGCGCACGGACGGGCAGCTGATCGTGCTGAACGCACCCGCCATGCCGAAGGGTCGGGCCGAGGGCGGCGCGCCCTGCTACAGGTGCGTGTTCCCACGCCCGCCCCCGCCGGACGCCGTAACCAGCTGCGGCGAGGGCGGGATCATGGGCCCCGTCGTTGGGGTCATGGGCGTGCTGCAGGCCCTCGAGGCCATCCGGCTGCTTGCCGCCGGTCGGCACTTGCCCGGTGCCTTGGAGCAACAGCAGCAGACCGCCATCCCGCCGTCGTTGCTGCTTTTCTCGGCGCCGGGGGATGGTAGCCCCGCCGGCTTCAGGACTGTGAGGATGCGTGGGCGGCGCAAGGACTGCTTCGCGTGCGGGGCCGACTCGACGCTGTCCCTGGACGCGCTGCGGGAGGGGGGGATGGACTACGTGCAGTTCTGCGGCGGGGCGAGGCAGCCCGTGTCGTTGCTGAAGCCCGAGGAGCGGGTCTCTGCCGGGGAGCTCAACTCGATACTGCAGCGGTGTGAGGGCCGGGCCAAGCCAGTGCTGCTCGACGTGCGGGAGCGGGAGCACTTTGACATTGCAAACATCCCTGGGGCCATCAACGTGCCATTCTCCAAGACGCGGACTCCCGTGGCTCTTGCGGGTGCCGGAATGCCGGGCTGGCTGCCGCCCGACGCTGCCGACGGGGACTCGCCTGTATTCGTCGTCTGCCGGGTTGGGAACGACTCGCAGACTGTCGCTCAACAGCTCAAGGATCTCGGCCTGGATAGAGGCGGGAAGCGCTTTATTGGCGACGTCAAGGGGGGCATGCTGGCATGGAAAAGGGAGGTGGACCATACCCTGCCTTTTATGTAGGTCAGATGGAAATATCATCTTATCTACCCAGGCATCAAAACCAGGTGAACGAGCTGCGTGAATTGGCAATAGATATTCCGATTATGTGTCCGCAGTGTTAGTACAGTGGCATGTGTCTGCCATGCATTCGGCGAGGGCATGGCAATTCCTCTGATATATATGCCCCCAGAAAGACCTGAAAGAAAATGATACAAAGTGGAGAACAAAAGAAAGAAAACCAACAAGTCGTGCTGCTTGGCATAAATACTCCCTTCCCCTTTTTGGTGGTGTTTCGGCAATATAGTTTGAACTTTGGCTAGTTGACATTGCGCTAAATGAACGTGGTTCGCTTCTTGTTGAAGGCCCGTTGGTCCTTGAGCCATTGCCTGTATCCGGCAACGCTTGAGATCTTTTCACCATAGAAATCGGGCACTAATAGACATCAGCACCATGAATGAGTGATGTTGTGCATGGATCGAGTCAGAGTGTGCTGCATACCTGGGTTGCTGGCCGAACCATAGGGTTCCGCCCTGTTCTTCTTGACGCGCGCAAAGAACTCATTCTCCTTCTGTGGTAAGTAAGTCCCGTGGTCAGCCGAATCCTACAAAATGACGTATCAAACTCCCCACCAGGTCTTGGGGACCATACCAGCATCATCTGCTTCTTGGTACTCCTGTGCAGCGCGTTGAACGCCGTGCTTCCCGCGATGGGGCCGACCAGCCAGCCCAGTGCGGCGAACGCCAGGGTCATGAAGCCGAGGGTGAAGAAGGGGTCCAGCGGCATCTGCGAGACAGCCCAGTCGAGGGATCCCGAGCCCAGGAAGACGGCGCCGCCGCCGCCGCTGGCCGCGCACGTCAGGCCGCTGAAGGCGAGCTGCCAGCGGCGGCGCAAGGTGCGGAGGCGGAAGAAGGTGTTCCAGTCCAGCGGCTTTTCGGAGGCGGGCGTGGCGGCGGCGGCGGTTGGTGTTGGTGATGAGGGGCTTGTGCTTGTAGATGCCAATCGGTGTCCAGGGACGGGTGCGCGGGCCGAGGCCAGGGCCTGAAGGATTTTTGGCTGGCTGAGGATGGACATGCTGGCGGCCGGCGGGGTTCTGGATGAGAAGAGACATCTTGTGCCCATTCCTTGAAAGATTGGCGGGGGTTGAAGTGTCGCACGTGCTGGCACGGCGCGGAGGAGGGTGGCCGTCCTCGAGGCGAGCATTGTGGTAATCGGTCGAGTCAACCAGTATTTTTCCTTTCCGGTAATACGATATGTTTGATTGGATTCGATTGATGCGATTCGGGATTGTCGTCAGTCTCGGTGCGTCTGCTAAAGTCGATTGGGGTTGGGCGCCGATTGCGTCGTTTGGAGGAGCTGTGGACGATGGAAAGCTTCCACTAGCTCACCAAAATTCCATCAAAGCTGCATGTCAAGCTTGGGCCAATGGGTGACGTTATCGATTAGGGACAATGCGGGCAGAGTGCAGGGATATATAGGCTATGTGGTGCCTATGCTTCTAGTTGCAGGGGGGTTTGACTCCTCGGTCAACCAGGGATCTTGACCTTTAGCTATGGAGAGAATTGGACTTCGTCGTTATGTTGCTACCATTCCATCATATTCGGTAGTTATCATCTACAATACTACCGTGAATAATCATAGCTTCTCCCGCACCCGAACAAACATGGTCTCGCACTCGGCCAGCGCGTTGCCCTCGGCATCCCGCAACACGGCCTTGTAAAACACCTTCCTCCCGTCCACGACCTTGTCGAGCTTGACATCGCACCGCACAAACCCGGGCGTCTTCATGGGCCGGACGTACGTGATGTTGAGAAACTTGGTCAAGGCCGTTTCCGCGGTGCCCCACGCCCCCTCGCGCTGGTTGGCCTGCAGCGCACACCCGACGGCCTCATCCAGCATCGCCGCCACCATGCCGCCGTGCGCGATGTTGGCGTGGCCGTCGAGGCCGCGGCCGAGCGCGTACAGGGACACAGTCTCCTCGATGATCGGGCCCACCTCGGGGTTCTTGGTGAGGACGACCAGGCCTGGCAGGGCGTTGGCCGTGTTGATGGTGCGCGCAAAGAACTCGTCCTCACCGGAGGATTTTGGTATCCGTGCTGGAGGGACCAGGACAGTGTAGGCCGGGTTGCTAATCAGTTGCATGCACCATGGCTCCGAGAGAAATGGCCGAATCAAGTCGTCGGCCGAGACTGACGCCATGATGCAGGGTAGGTGGGAGAACGGCGGAGTTTGGACGAGCTTATTTGCAACGCTCGCTAAGGACAATTCGCTGTGAGCTCGTAAGCTAAATGTCTAAAAATTCGCTAAGCTTTCAAGTCAAAAGTAACAAGTAAGTTACTAAAAACGTGGTAATTAGTGGGAAACCCAACATGTTTGTTTCCAGGGCACAGTCGAGCCGAGGTTGTATGTATCGTTGTATTGTTCCAGTCACGTGATTCGGTACTTTGGCAGCGCAGCTTGGCCCATTCATGTCGCACCCAGTCCCGCTGTGGACCCTTGCTGCATCGAACGCGACTCCAACTCTCCAACGCAGCTCACCGGAAGTGTACACCATAGGGCGACGACACGCTGTCAGAACACCAGCGTGGGATCCTACCCTGGGTAGGCTCCTTATGTTAATCTCGAAAACAGCATTCAGGTCTCAGGATAAAGTTCATTTGGCTGTTTGGATATCTGCTCCTTCACGCCGATTGCCCAAATTCGCCGCCGGCGCCAACCACCATCCTCACCTTCCAGCCTCAAGACGACACTCCGCAATGGACGAATCCCCCCGACCTAGGAAGCGCTCCAGACGCGAGACACCGAGAGAGCCTCCGCGACCACCGGCCATGGCCATCGAAATTCCCTACCACCCGAGCTATCTCCGCTGCGCACACCCCCCTCCCGGAAAAATCTCACTGCTGCCTCAGCACTCCCCCGGCAGCACCGCCTACATAGTGCGCAAGGTCATCCACCCGGGCGGCCGGAACCTGGCGCCGGGCGTGCAGAAGCGACCCATGTACATCATCGGCTGGACGGACCCGCACCTGCAGAAGGTGCGCGTCGGCGTCGACTGCATGCGCGTGTACGACTACGTGTCGCCTCTCCAGGTGGAACAATTTGAGTACCAGGACCTGCTGGCGCGAGAGGCTGCAGAGGAAGCGGAGGCCCAGAGGGAGATTGCTGCTTTGTTCGCGGAAAAGCCGCAGCAGATAGTGGGGGCACCCAAGAAACGCGGTCGGCCCCCAAAGTCGAAGCCGGTCGATCCCGAGGAGCGCGATGCGCCAACACTTTCGACGCCCCGGAAGAATCGCCTGAGTTTTTCTGCCGCAGATATACAGGGCCTCCAGATTGAGATGGAGGACCAAATATCTGGCCAGAACGGAGGATCAGTGTTTGAGGAAGCAGACGAGGATGACTCGGAAGAGGCCAACATGCTACAGCACGTGCTATTGAAGCAAGCGGAACGAAACGACAAGGCGGACAGGCTGGACGACGACTTCAGGATAGAGATAGGTCGATCGACAACCCACAGTGGAGGTCGCAAACCAGGCCGCCCTCCCAAGGTTGTTAAAGGCTCTGATATATCGAAGTCCGTCTCTACAGGGCCTAGCAGGCGCAAATCAGGCATCAAGCCCACTCGGGGCGCCATGCAACGTGGGCCGGGTCGACCCACGAAGAGCAGCTACACAAGTTTGGAAAGTACGCCTAAGCCGATCAGGTCCGTCCCAGTCGCGGCAGGACCCCCGCCCCCTATGACTCTCCCGGTCTCAGTGGCGCCCACGGCCCCTGCGGCCCCTCCGCTCTCAGTAGCGCGCTCAGTTTTAATGGAGTCCTCGGTCTCCGAAGCTGTCCCAAATTTACCACGAAGCACCTATAGCGGGCTGCCACCGCCCCCCGCGGTCATCCCCCTAGCCCGGGATGGATATAGCGACACTGAGATGGCGGACAACGCCGCTGGAGACCCGCTGGACGAGGAATGGGAGATCGAGCGGCTCGAGGGCGTCAAGGTGATAGATGTAGACGGCCAAAAGACGCGATACTTCAAGGTGCGGTGGAAGGGCGACTGGCCAGCCGACCAGAATCCATCATGGGAGCCTGAGGATTGTATCGATCGCGGAACGGTCAGGGCCTTCTTGAAGATGCGCAAGGAAAAGAAGGCCGCCACTGCTGCTGCTGCTGCTGCTGCTGCTACCAAGCGCCAGAACGAATCGCCTGCGAAAAGGACACAAGGGACGCTTACGGGATGGCTGCAGCCTGGAAGGGGCCCTCTAAATTCTCAAGATCTCTATAGACTCAGCGGGATCCAGCTCGACGATGCTGGAGAGTCATAGCCTTCCAACAGCAAGGTAAAGAAGCTGATGAATGCCAAGAACTAGCTGACAATTTCTCTGGCCGGTCTCTGGAGAAGATGGCTAGGCCGTGAAGGAAGGAGCTGTCTGCAGTTTGGAACACGACGGAGATTGTTTAGTGAAGCTTGCAACACTCTACCGATCCCAGGTTGTTTAATGTCCGCCCCATCTTTTAATGAATGAATTTGACAATGCCGTCGATCTCGTCGAGAATCTGGTACCAGTGCCCTGAGCCGTCCTAGACTTTTAGCTCTACCCTGTAGTCTGCTTTATTCAAGGTCGCCGCAATGGCACTGCCTAGCGAACAGGGAACCTTTTCATCTGCGCCGCCGTGGCCGACAAAGATCCGTGTCGACTTTGCTGTATTCTTTGACGCTGTGGGAGTGGCTTGCTGCGGGCTCGACGATGAAAGGCGGGGTCGGGTCGGGGATGTGCTGACTTTGTCGAGGTTTGGTTGCTTATGGTGACTTGGCGCGGAGATGATGACTGCTTGTTGCAGACTCGCTTGGCGGAAGGGACTAGAATCGACTGGAATCCTACCATGTATAGAATTGATTTCAAAGATGCTGAGGTTGCTGTATTCTGAATGTCAGCTTACAAATGGACTAGTCTAGTGTTTGTATCCCGCAGCTGCCTGTCTTCTCAGGCTCAAGCATGGAGGAGAGGCTCGTGAAGAGTAGCAGAGACAGGTTCCTTACCTAAGATATTATGGATGTCAAGTGATACAAGTTGGGCATCTCCGACGCTCATCCATCGCGGCGGGGTTCGAGACCGATTTATATGATAACCATCATCGCTGCCAGTCAAACTCAACTGCTACCTCTCTACTGCATCCATTCTTCTTTCTGCATAACCTCCCCTCTTCGCTAAATCCTCTACTACGCCCCAAACTACTACCAGCATCGACCCGTTGACAGACAGAAAGAAACCCTGCATCACACCACGATTCCACCAAGATGACCAAAGAGCGAACCGCATCCTGCCTCTGTGGCAAGGTCACGCTCAAGATCAAAGGAAACGCCATGGCGGTCAACCTCTGCTACTGCCGGGACTGCCAAAAGGCCCAAGGGAATGTCTTTTATGCCGGCGCCAGGTTTCTGGCCGAGGTACGTCTTCTCTTCCTTGCTATAATTAATTCGAGTCTCCAGCCGGTGGCCGAGCTAACAGCCGCGCTAGAACGTCGCCTACAACGACCCAGAGTCGGTCATCAAAACCCACGGGGACGGTACCCCGAACTCGGGCGGCAACATCGCGCGCTCCTTCTGCGGCAACTGCGGCGCCTCGGTCAGGATCGCAAGCCTAAATCATCCACAGTTCACATCGGTGCCCATTGGTCTTTTCGACGGCGACGACACGGCCGATTTGACCCCGGACACAGAGTACTTCTTTTGCAAGAAGCCCGATTGGCTGCCAGGAGTCGAGAACTCAACGAGGCACGCCACTATGCCGTCAAGGTAGATGAAGAGTGATGCGATCGGCTTTCAAGAATGATGTCTTTTGGTCAGATATCTCTGGAGATGGCATGAAATTGTGAAATTCAGCAATCAATTCACTATGTCAATCAAAATCATCGCGTCACATCCTCCATGACCAGCCTTTTTTTGAAGCCATCAGCTCCATTTGCTCTGGCTCAAATTCCTCAAGCTCGTTCCCTCCAGACCAGTATACCTTGCTCGTACAGCCCAGTCACGATCCCAACCCCCCTTGTAGAGTCTCTCACGGCGGTTGCACTGGACCCGAACTCAGATCCCGGCCCGCCATTCGACACATACAAGTCCCTCAGCCCCCCGGCCTCTGTCCACTCGCTCACCCAGCTGGGGGCCAGGGCCTTTCGGCAGTGTTCTGGTTCCACGGCCGTATGCCAGTTTAGCGCCCGGCCTTCCTGGCAGCCCATTCGTCGCTTGACTACATTTCCGAGCGCTCGCGGCCACGGATGGCCGGCAATCAGTAGCTTGCCCTCCCCATCAACCGACAGGTTGTCCGGCAGGAAAGGCACCCTGATGACGCTGGCAAGCTGCAGCTCATCCCTCCCGTCGTCACTGACTGTGACTCGGTACAAATGCACGCTAGCCGAGTTGCTTGATGCCACGGCCACAGTGGTGTCGTTGATGCACGTGATCCCGTTGGGGAACGGCAGCCGGGCCACGGTGCGGACCGACCCCCTCCCACCCGTCAAGGGCAATAGCGTCACCCTTACGACCGTTCCCTGCGCCAAGACTAAATAGTTCTCTAGTAGTGAGAGAGTCGGGTGGTGGCGGGAAGGGAAGTGATGGTCGTTGGTGACGTAGAGCTCTGTCCCGTTGATGACTTCGACCGAGTTCGGCGAGTATATCAGCGTGTCCTCAACCGTGCCAATGTGCCTCAGCCGTGGTCTGCGCGAAACAGGGTCGTGGTCCTCCAGTCTGAATATCTCCAGCCGCGGGCCTCGCAAGTCGTTATTCGTCGCAAAGAGCGTCCTAGATGGCAGGTCAAAGTCGATGCCGAGTGGGTGGAACAGCTCGGGATGTGGAAGGTCGACAAGGTCGAACTTTTCCAGACCGCCCGTAGCATCGTCTTCCGCAGCGTAGTTGTACATCCAGATTTCCCCACCGGGCACCGAGGTTTTGTTCTTGGCAAACGCCCCCATGACGGTGTTCCAGCCGTCGCGGCCGGGGTCGCAGCTGAGAAACGCGAAACCCAGGCTGGGCACCACGACGCCGTCCTCGCAGTTGCGGATCTTTTCTGCGAAAAGGACGCCATGACTGACACTAGTGCTTGAATGGGTTGGAAAGGACGCCCGGACTGCTGGTAGCTTATGAGGTTGGTTGGCATAAATACGCGATAGCGTATAGGACCTGCCGGCAAGGTAGGGTTGGACTTCAGGGAGGAGAAGCCCCGACTAGTGAGCCATGTCAGCACGGCGACCCGGGGCCGCAAGAGGGCGACTGGCCAGGCCTGGGAATTTGACGTCATCATGACTTACCAGAAGCAGCATCGCTGCTGAAGTCCAACCGAAGGAGCTCATTTTGACTGTGTTCGTGAGGAAGGACTGAGCAGGGTCGGTTTTTATTCTTGTGGTTGTGGGAGAGAAAGGCCAGTTTGTTTCGCTGTTTACCCAGATATGAAATTAGGAAAAGCTGAAGAGGAAATGTGAAGAATACGTGGAAAGAAGTGACTAGCGTTGAAATAAGCATATCCAGGGAATGGTGTTGAGTGGATCACGTCAAGAAGCAAACATGGAGATGACCCATACTAGCCAACTAACTACCCCTGACCGTGATAGGGTGCCAACTATCGGATGGTCGGATGTTGATCGGATTGCAGTTTATTAGAGTTTACCCCAATCACCGCAGTCATATGTTGGCACATTACCCATCTCAGATTTGATTCGTCTGGTGCCTGAGTGTGTGTGAGTGGAAGATGAGTGCCATGTCCGGATCTAATAACTGAAGTTGAAGTGATCTGGTTATTAGCAGCACAATTGTGACAAGTTTGGTCAAGTCTAGCAAATTGTGAACTATTAATTATTGTTGTCCAAATCGGTGCGAATGTTGCTGACAGGATGTCAAATCCACACCCTATTATAATTACCACTTAAACCGCTCGAGTTCCTTTGTTATATCTGCCCATGTTGGTTACTAGAGGCAATCCAGGGTTAGGGATCAGATGCAGTGTGCTCACGTGATGTATCACGTGTGCACCCTGCAGTACAAATACAGGTTTTCCCTACAAAGGTTTTACCGTACGTGTATAAATAGTTATGGATTATATGAATGTATTTGTTATTGTTTTGTTTTACTGTTTACCTAATCTCGAAATCATTGGATTGCTATCCACACTGATTAATATTGCAAAGCAAATATTGTAAAGCAACACAAATTAGCCAAAATAAACGCTATTATTCGATACTTTAACTAATATTGAATAGTAGCTATATTACCGTAGTAATTAATAACGACCTTTATATTTGTTACGATCAAGGTATCGGTACCTGTTCTGAGGTAAAGTAACTTGGGTAAGAAGGTAGACGCGATAACACTGGGGGTTGGCAATAGGCTGGGGGTAAAGTTATGATCGAAATCAATGTGTAAAAACAGATTAATTGGCAAATTGACTACTGCTAAATAATCCTAAACTAAAGCTATCTACATAATAGTGATCGTGGATTTATATAGTTGTAAAGCTGCGCAGCAGCCTAGCCTGATCACCTTTACCTGGTAATCGCTTTTTAAAAACGATCACCTCCTTACGGTAATTATTCGTCGTAATGATCGCCTTAGGTAATCACCTTATCTTATCGTTACGTAACGATACGTGACCTGGGGTCGCTTTTAGCTGCGTGTTTTTTGTCTTTTGGTATATGAGGGGCGGGTCCCGCCCTGTGTTCCTTATGTATTAGTTGCGACCGCAGCTGGCTGGTCGTAATAATATTCCGTAAAAGATAAAAGTTAGCGAAAACGCCCAACAGCGTAATACGCGAAATCCTTAAAAGCTGTTAAAAGCGAATAGGGAAATCGCCCTAGATTATATCGCTAATTACGCCAAAATTATACCCGTATAATCAAAAACTACGGATAATAAGATGTCGGATACCCCGATTGCCAAAATAAAAGAGAGCATTTCCTAAATTCCCAGCGATTACGGAACTATTGGGATAATAAGCGAAGACGAGCTCCGCATCTACGAAATGGAATTAGCTATCAAAAAATTGGAATTTAAACCCCAAAATATTAATATAAACCGGAGGTTTATTACAATTCGCTAACAGGAAATCGTTAGCGATGTGAAAAACGCATCCCTAGATTAAATAAACGTTTATATATCGATTATCCTGATGGGATATTTGAATCGTTTGCCTACAAAATTAGCTGGAAAACGCTTCGAATCGACGTTTGCAAAGGATTTCGAATATTGGAAAAAAAGTGATTTTGATAAAGCAAACAAACCGCTCCGGAAGGCTATGTT